>JAHZMV010006246.1:0-13662 GCA_027743765.1 Coecobrya sp. COE2
TCAAATTAAATTAAGCATAGATTAAAACCAACCTATTTTTTGCCACCAAGAAAACTTGGAAATTTTTCGGTGCAAGCGTTCGCATTTCCAGGATTTTATATTTGACAAACATTTTTTCTGACATTACCACATGAAATTCGTCCAAATCGTGACTTTGTCCATATTGGTACCTTGTCTGACTGGGAGTACTCTTTTTGTTAACACTATATTCATTACTCACATATCAAACTCTGAGATGTAAATTTACTATTTACACATACTAAGTTGTTTGACTACTACTGTATTCCCAATTTCTGTTACTCTTATGCAAATGTATTCACAGCTTGCCCAAACCCATCCAAAACTAAAAGAAAAGTTAAATAAAGTTAGATAAATAAGCTAAGGCTAAATACAGAAATTATGAATTTGTAATTTCTAACAACTAGATCATTATTTGCTTTTCACATTTGAGTTTATTGGTAATGCAGTTTTATGTAATTCTTTAATTATTAATTTTTTTGTTTAGACCTAGACTAACAGGAAACGTTGAGAATATATACAGTCCACGAATCAATGCACTAATAGTTTATATCCTCATTTACTTTCTACCATAAAAATGTAGTCTTTAATGGAATATTGGAACTTTCCAATTCCGCGTTAATCTCTGCAATAATATCTGTCTTGCTGATACGTTTCATCCTTTTCTTGGCTCCACAGTTGATTGCCAGAACTAGAGCGAGGTTGTTGCAGTTTTCAAACGCATTGTTCAACAAGTCCAGCCAAAGTTTGAGTGTGGCCAATACCTTGTCCTCTTCGCTTAGAACACTAGCCACATGGACCATGACCAACGAAACCCTACAAATAAGCATACAACACAACTTGTAATTTGATCATTCGATTAGTTGTTTTCAATTCATGAACTAACCTTTCAATCTCTACAAGTTGACGCCTGAGAGCCTGTGGCAAGCCATCAATCTGCTCAAAATCAAACAATTCCGAGTAGACAGCACTAGAGTCTCCAGTCCATTCAACATCCACTTCATCATCTTGTATTGTGATTTTTACACAGTTATCCATTCCAACGCAGAGACCATCGTAGAGGTGATCGTTCTGAACAGTTTCTTGTGATTGTCTCCACAGACTATCTAGCAACTCGGCAATTTGCTTGGATTGGTTAGTCAGGTATAGCAATTCCATAATCTGTCCTCGCTTCAGCTCAGCAAAGTTTAGCTTGCATCCGGCAATCATTACAAAAGGTTTGAGACTTTCCCAGTGGTAATAATGATTGTGCAAAAGTGGCGCCTTTTCCGTTCCATATTTTTCAACTAGCATCTTGACCACTTGGAGCATGGCCGTCTTTTCAGCAATCGGTAAAGCGTCCACAAGTTTGTTGACTTCTGGATCATCCTGAGTGTAAATCTTGGCTACAGATTTTGACGAGTAGAGAAGTGAGTTTATGAAGCATTTTCCAACGCCCAAGTGCTTTAACAATACAAAATGCAAAAAATAGTTACATTATAAGCACATTATTGCAAATTATTTATAAAAATAAGCAATCACCTTTAAACCACATCCGAGGCAGCACAGGTAGAACTTGTATTTATAAATGTTTGAAAAATTTTGCGGCTTCATTTTTTAAAAAGGAAATATAAAAAATTGAAAAGATGAAATGGACATCCAAATGTTATACCTTTTCATTAACAGCACACAAACACGCACAGCTTTAAATTAGTTGTACCATCAGCAATGTTTCTTATCAATGTAATATATAATTGCGTGATGTTTCAGCTGATCCCACTGAGGGATTTGATTGCAACACTAATGGAACATGGATTATTCAGATTCTTGCAATTTGTGCCATAGTTTTAAGGCTAACGTACGAAAGTCGTGATGTTGGTGCTTGGCAATCTCCCTTCAATTTATGCACGTTCATTCCTGGGCATATGTCTAGTCCATCTCACACAGATACGTTTTTGTGTTTGATCTTTTGTCCGTCTTGAACGTATTTAGAAAATGTAGGAATATTGTAGCCTATACGATGGCTAATAAACTTAGCCTGAGTGGAACGCTTTCTAGCAAGCAGTTTGAAATTGCAAATACTAAATGCTTAAGAGAAGCTTAATTGGATACATTATTGATGTAAGATATTATACATTAGAAATCTTTCCATGTCGCATATACTAAAAGCAAGCATTGTCTCACCGTAAATATTAAACTTTATTTGTACTAGCAGCCTGCGATACTAGCAAATAAACTAGCATTACTAGAAAACCCCGTGGCTACTATAAAAAAATGAAAAATTGCCAGGTCCCCGCACCCACGATGAAGCCCCGTAACCCTTATGAAGCCCCCGACATCCCTATGAATCCCATGTAACCTTTATCAAGCCCCTGTAACATTGACTAAGCATTGACGCACTCATAGCTCCTACGAAAAACGTAAAATCTATGAATCACTCATGTAATGAAAGCCATCACGAAAATCACAATATTACAATCAAACAGCTTCCTATTTATTCGGGGAGGTAAGAGTTTTAATTTTAGAAGCTGCTAAAAATGGAAAATATACGCTGTTCGGTGCCCGATGTGTTATGTGCTAAATAGCTAAAAGCGTTTTCAGTATTAGCGCTGCATACGCTAGGAATGTCCAGTACGCTTTTACGACGTACCAATATAGTAGTCTTGGAGGATATGGAGAGAGATCAATGAGAGCTACCCTTGTTGATTTGTGCTTGCTTATAAGTTTATAAGTTATTTTTTTTAAATGAAAAAACAAAATTCATTTTTGGTTTTAGCACTGATTTGAAGGTTGAAAGTCTTATCATGATGTAGATATTAGCTCCAAAAAACCAACCGAAATAATTCATGTCTGGGGTCAAAAATGTTTTATGGTTGGCTTGCTTTTCTCTATCCATATGCATAAGAGATCCCTGGTAGTAGTAATAACCATACACAACATCTCCATTGAACTTCAAGTGGTAACATGCATGCAGTAAGACAGCCAATTCAGCAAAGAAAAGTACAATGCTCTTGGTGAAACGGACACATCCTCTTATACTATAGATATGCTTCACTGCCTCTTACAAAAGTCATACTATAATTAAATGGATCCCTAGACATGATAAAACTAGTACAATCTTATGGCATGTCTTTTATCGCAGTTGTTTAAAATACATGGAAAATCATGTGGCATATATGGAAGAGAGTATATCTGCAGCCCTTTTAGAGATTAAAGTTGAAGATTTATTTGAACTGTCACTGATTCTGCAAGGGTTACTTGTATGTACCTAAATGTGTAAATACCGCATCATTTGGTTCAATTTGACCTTTTTGCAGTAGTTGTGCCATTCCTGTAAACTCGATACATCATGAAAGACCGATCTCGAATGTAAAATGCAGCATAGATTGCGTAGAAGAAACGGTAAACTCTAAAGGCCCATCTACATCTACTTGAGTAAACTGAACTTACTTGAGTAAGTAAAAATTTTTGTGTAGAAGGGTCCTACTCGAAGTAACCCCTTACTTAAGAGAGCAAACCTCGCTTAAGTAGGATTGAATGGGAAATTGGCCCCCTGAGTAACCAAATCGAACTTAAGTAAGCAGCATAGACGGCACTTGTCTAGTAACTTACTTGCTTATTTAAAAATTCTCATCATACGACACTCGATGGGATATCTGAGGGCATATTTGCGAAGATGATTTTAATTATCAGTTATATGAATAAATTAGTTAAATTATCATAAATGTATTTTCAAATGTCAATTTTTCTCTAACATTAAAATAATATATATGTAGGGAATTTTAATAATTAATTCGTGTAATTATTAGCAGCTTGAAAATAGTATTTTAAAAACATGTTAGTAAGCTTGATTAGCTATTAAATTACACTAATTAGTTAACAGTAAATAGCGTAATTATGTATTTAGAGCTCAGACGAGTTTTAATTTAATTTGAGTGATATCAAAAATTAATTACTGTTAACTAATTGGCGTAATTAAAAAGTTAATTCCGTTTTGGCTACGAAGAAGCAAATGCTCATGACTTAAGTAAGAAGTGTAGACGTAACTCAAGTGTTTTGCTTCAGTACGTTACTTGAGTAAAAAAGGTGTAGACCATTCTTAGAAGCTTACTTAAGTTTGCTTATACTTGAAAATTTTCACTTGTTGAAGTAAGTTGTTACTCAAGTAAATAGCGTATAAAGGCCTTAATCTGTAGCCATTTAAACGATCAGTATTCTTTGCTTATAAATGCCTAATGTTTCATAAGAAGTTTCTCAACGGTTCCACTGAGGATTTGTCATGCAATGATTTGTATGTGTGCATCATATTTGTTACTTTTCTTAAAATTAATGTGCAGACTTTTTAACAGGAATAATAATATATAAGTAGGTAATCATATTATTACTACAGTTCCTGGTTCTAGATCCATAATAATATTGTTTTGAGTTACCGAGTGAATGTGATAAACATAATCATTATTTATGAATGAGTCAAATGCATCAACTTGAGGGGAAATTTGTAGACTTTTATTTCTTGTTTTATTTATTTAATATACAAACCTCTTCATATACACTTCATAAATTTTTTAAATTAACACTAGGTTTACTAAATTCCTTATGATTTTCATTTTCTACCATTTGTTGTTCATAATAAAATTATTTTTCTTATATTTTTTAAATATATGGCATAACCTTTTCAGCATTTATACATTGTTATACATATTTTCACATTTAATTACATATTTTTCATTTCATCAAGTTCGTTCTTTCATCTTTTCTACATTTCATTTTTTCGTGTATTTCTCCCTTTTCTTTTTAAACTCGTATTGTTCAATTCCATTGGATAACATGTAATCTTTCAAGTCTGTACGGTACGACTCACCAAATCCCGGGCCCATTCTCTCCATTATAGCAACCGTGACATCTTCTAGGGATAATAGCGATAATAGTTTTTGAATGTCAGGGATTTTGCACAGTCCAAAAGTACACACATGTCCTACAATCAAGAGGTAGTCCTTTGCCCGGGAGAGTGCCACATTCAGTCTCCTGGAATGCCGCATAAATCCAATATTATGTTGCGGATTTGACTTGACAAGATTGACAATGACAATGCTTTTCTCCTTTCCTTGAAAGCTGTCACAGGTGGCGATAGAGACATTCTAGAATGAAGGAAAAAGAGAAAGAATATAATACTTCTTTGCCATGAATAAAATGTAAATTTATGAAATACAATTATGTTGATATTCATAAATATATGCAATTACCTGAAATTGCGACGGCATATTCCGTTGCATTTGCAAGAGCATTCTCCGGTGTGACTCGTACATTGAAATGACAGCAACGTCACTCAGATCAACTTGTGCATACCACAATCGATAAAGGAGGGCTTGAGTAATTCCGGTCTCACAGTCATTTGCCCATGATAAGCCAAACTGAAAAGAAACCAATTGCAAAGTTTTTATTTTTTTATCCGCATTCGAAATTTAAACTGTGGAGATTATCTTTTAAATATCATTTTCCAAATAATGGCTTCCTACCTGTATCTCCTCAAATCCTTCATAAGTGTAAACACCTATGTGGGTGGTAGCGAGTTCTGGAAATATGTGGTGCATGTGATGGTTTGATGCATAGTTTCGGTCCAATACAGATTTAGCTGAGCGTAATTTTCCCTCATACATAAATCCGCTAATGACTCGGGCAATGGGCTCAGCCATCCGATACTGCTCATTAAGCATTGTAAACATTTTGTTGTTTTTGAAGTAATCCCTGTGATATAGTAAACAATACAACGATAAACAAACATACAATAAAAAGTAAATATAGTAATAGGTTCCCTGGGTTTTCTTTTTTTTTACAAATTTCAACTTACGTTGCCTTTTGAAGCTGCATCCAAGAAGTATTAAGGCAGGCAGTTAAGGCTCCTGGATCAGAGACTACAGGCGGGAGTTGGAGCTCGTCTCCTAGCATTCCAAAGCGTGCTGACCTAAGTTTTAAAAGTCCAAGTGTCAGAGGGAGAGTCACGAGGGAAGATTCGTCACTGAATAAGGCAATGAGAGGCTTATCCATGTCTTCCAATAAGCTCATGGTGTTTTCAATTCGTTGATCATTTGCGCAACCGATAGTACATACTACCACGTCAACCTCTGCTAGGATTTCAGAGGAAATCAAATATTTGTGATTTCTTAACAGTATTCTTTCTTGATTGGAAAGGCCGGCAAGTCCGTTCAGTTCTTCATCTATAAAGAAACCAACAACAATTATTTTGAAAAGTAAATGGATAAAAAAGTAGAGCGCAAAAATATATATTCCATTGAAATGGTGTCGCTTACTCTCAATTATTTCGTCCATGATTGGATCCCCAAACCATTTTGGATGTTGTCGTACCTGGACGTGTAAATAGTTTGCATCTAGAAACAAACAACAAGACAGCAATTATTGATATTGGTTTGCTGGTACGTAATTTTCTCTTCTTGTTCTTGAATGTTTTGTATTTCGTTTATTTTGCTCACCTGAATCAGCAATAGCTTCCCTGGACTGTGCTAACATTCTCACGATATTTATTTTGAGGTTGTATTTCCTCTTGACAAACTGCAACTTTCCAAAAACGACATCCGCTGAATAGTTTGATGGTGCACAAATCACCACAAATCCCTCTTCCTTGCAGTACAGACATGCAACGGCCATTGCCAGTGTGTACGATTTTCCGGATCCTGGAGGTCCTTGAATATTGGAGACTGTGGTTTCCATGATGGTTTTGACAGCTTGCTTTTGGCTTGGATTGAGTCCAACCTGGATTTCCTTAAACTTTTGCTCTAGTCCTTTCTTCTTTACAATATTGGCCGTTACTCCAGGTGAGTGGTCACGTTCCGAGGACGGGGTGAGAAAGAAATCAAGAATTGAGGAATCTCGCTTGGGTCGTTGAATGCCAATATTACACAAGACATGAGTGAGGTCTCCAGGAAGCTGTGGTTCCAGCCAGTCCTCCGTGTATACACTTACTCCTTCGTAAAAGCCGCGCACCGGCAGGTTTCTCATATTTTCCTCATGACCACCATCCTCACTGTCATCTGTGGAGTATCCGTCCTCATCACGATAATTGTCCAAACTGTTGCGATTGTCATTGAAAAGTCCAGCGGTGGGTGAACTTGGGAGCGGAATATGCCGCTGGTAAACTCTTGTTGGCTGGACCATCCAGAGTTTCATAATACATTTTTCTTCTTCTACTACTGCAACTTGTGAATTTGAAATAAAAAATTTAAGTGGCAACGCCATTACGGCGTATACTGAGAGTCTTTCATCAGGTGATGATGGAATAAATGCTGGTTCATCATCGTAGAAAGAATCAATTGCAACAATCCGCCCAGTGAACTTGACATTTCTTCCGTTTCTCTGAAAAAATAATGCTTTATGAATAGTAGTATAAACTTGGTTATGAATGTTTTTTTAATTTTTTTATTTTTTAAAAAAAATTTCATACTTTAAATGTAATGTCCATGCCAAGATGAGAGTCTAGCATTCTCTCCTTTAAGTTGATCCAAGTTTGCGTCCAGTCTGTCTCAATTTGTACCATGTATACTTGTCTAGTCTCTTCCTTCCTGCTACCAAATTCGGCATCGCACCAACCCATTTGCTTCAGTTCCCATGATGTTTTCACCTTTCCAAGTATCATCTTGTTATCACCCTTTGTCTTTTCAGACTCGCTCCATATTTCCAGTACACGTCGAATTCCGTTGCGCTCCAGGACTGGTGGTTTAGGAATAACCACCAGCGCGTCTTGGGAGCAGATACTTTTTGCCACAGGCACTTCAGCAAGTATAGTAACATTTGAAACGTTACCGTGTTCATTGTGGTCATCGATCTTGTAGACGGTTCCCTTTAGCCAACCTTTGTCTCTGTCTGCCCAAAATGGAACAAATGCGTTGGGCATTCTAGCCTTTCCTACTCCAACTGGAATCAGTTTCACACGATGCATCCTTTGTCGCCCCTCGTTGCTCCAAAGGGGAGTCTTTTTCACTTGAACGATAATCTTGATAATTTTCCTCCAGTGCTGGCCAACCCAGCGTTGTTCCATTTCCCGTGCGTTGGAGACTAATCCCAGGGTTTGTTGGTTGTGTAATACCCTCTTTTCACACAACAAGTTGCTTAGGTATGCACACCACACTGTCTCCATAAACTCTTGTATATCTTTGAAAGCTGGAAGTACTCCACGGATCAGTTTGTAAGGAGTATCAACCTTGTTCAGTTCTATCTGTTCAAACTTGGATTCGAAAAAGTGACGTGATGGGCCATTCAGGCAGATTCGGAAAAACGTTTCCTTTCCCCATTGGTAAATAGAACTAAACAAAGCAATACAAGACATACAAAAATCATATTAGTATTAACTGCAATAGGCATTAAGAACATCAAGAAGAACAATTTTTTTTCTAGCCTACCCTTGTGGTTTACAACCGCAAACTGCTGCAACCCATGCCATACTCGAGGAAATTCCAAGAATTGTGTATGCGTTTCCGCACAATTCACATGGCTTTTGCAATGCCTTAATCTTTTGTTGGTCAAGAATGTCTTGTTTCATCTGTTCAAGTGGAACATAACCATGTTCATTCATCAAATCTGAAATGTACCAAAAATAAATACGCCAAATATTAATGCAACAAACTACATCTATTCCGTCCCGTCTCTTTCTATGACATTCATTTTACTTTTACCGTCAATGTCAAGTATAGTTCCATCTGCCTTCAGGCCATGGAATCGTTCTCGACAGGAGAGTTCTTGCCTGTCATTGATGACAAATTGTCTATCATTTGGGGTGAAATTTGGATTCCCGCCGAGAAAGCCTGAAACAAAAGACGAAAGAAAGATGTGATTGCTAATTTTTTTATTTATATTTATTGAGCAACCAAAAAGGAGCTGATGAGGATTTTTAGGGAAACCAACTTACAGATAGACTGCAAGGCCTCCATTTTAGACTTGTACATGATCTGGTGGTACGGGTACGGCACTGATTTAGTCGGCTTCAATTCCCTCTCTGAAATGTTTCCCCTCCCCTTTGAGCCAGTTTCAACAATCAAAATTCCAGGATGGGTGAGCAGCAAGTTGTTAATGTTGGCCAAACACTGTGAGAACGGAAATTACAATTTAAACTTGCAACAAGTAAATAGCAAAAGAGTGAATGTGTAGAAGCATGCTTACGTCACTAAACAGAACGTCACACTGCAAGTTTGCAGTGCCTCCAGTTTGCTGGTTAAATTCATCGGTGAAAAGATTGATACAGGGAAGAAACCCTTGTCCACCTTTCAAGTCATTGTGCAACTGTAGCATGAAGTGGGTCATATCTCCGTCATTCGGGTTTCTTGGAACGCCAAAATCCTGTCAAAAACAAGCAAAAAAGATACAAATTAAAAAACAGTTGACGAAATTTGTTTTATAACTTTTTAGCTTTTATTCATTTCACGTACAACTGTGTCTAGATAGACGTCCTGATTTTTTAGCCGTTCTTTTCCAAATCGTGTCCGAATGACATCAAGTTCAAGTAGGATCCCCGGAATAAGTACCCTTGTTTTAGCTCCATCCTTGTGGTAAATTTTACACATCGGTTCACCAAAGAGGTACATTGAAGGATCTGTAGACAAAACCGGCACAAATGAAATTTTTCTTAAACGCATTGTTTTTGGTGGTACATTTTCATCTTAATTCAAAAACTTGTTTTACTTCTTACCATCTCCAATTGTCAGCTTCAAGTAATTTATAACGTCATAATATCGCACATTTGTGTTGACCCTCTTCAGGACAATGGCAGGATATATAATATCCCCCATTTTGCATAAAAAGTAGAATAAAAAAATAAACCTCCAGATACACCACTGCGTGGGTTGCTGAAAAACCAAAACAAAATGACTACTAAACAAACACTAGCCCTCCACTACCATTTTCTTTTTTATTATTAAATCTTACGGTTTAAATGTACACTTGGAAAACAAAAAATGAACAGTGCTTAATGAGCAGTACGTAAATTCAATTATGAAATTTTACTTCCAAATTACACAAACAATGCACATTGCAGAGTATGAAGTATACTGAACAACTTACCGTTAGATTAAGCGCTTGTCTCAGTTGATGTCAAATTGTATAGTTGATAGATAAATGTGCTTGAAAAGGGTTAAAAATTAACGATAAGCTCCTCTGTGCTATCCCCTTCTCCCCTGCAGATCAGTAACCAACACTATCTGAAACAAAACAAAGAAAAGGAACGAAAAAAACGTTAGTAAATTTATTTTACTCGGTACTTGTTATATGTAATAATCTAGATCATATGACTTTAAAAATTCTCAAAAATCACAAGGGACGCTACAAAATAATCCATAATTTTACTAAGTGATAACCATTAAAAGATAAAAAAATAAAGAAATGTTTTCCATTATGCACAAAAAAACAACAAAGCAAAACAGACTGTCTCCAGTCTCACTTGAATCTACAGGGTCCAGCTATTCGTTATGTAATAACCCATTCACACGAACAAATCTGTTTTCGTCGAGCACGACAGACAAAAGAGGAGAAACAATGTAGAGCAGAGTGATAGAGCGAAAAAAGAGAGAGACGAGAATTTTTTGCACGGTTTTGGTGGGGCAATACGAGAATATAGAAATGCATGTGAATAGAAATACATACGTGGAAACTATTGTGTAATAAAATGTGTCATTACAACCACTGATTTAAAAAGTGGCTTACTAGCTTTTTATATGTTGTGCAAAAAATGCTACAATCTAAAATTTATTTGTAGCTGCATGGACTGAGCAGTGATAGCTTACTCAGGATACATGTAGAAAGATGAAAGTTGCCTTCAAACTTGTAATTATGTACTCATAAAAACTAATGAAAAATTTAGCTAAAAAAGTTAAAAAAAATATACCTTGTACGAAATGGTCACCTTTCCTACTACAACTCAAGGATATCACAATTCCATGTAACTAAAACCAAAAATGTCACCTAATCATGAGTTATTAACTACATTATGCATTCCAAATACATTAAATCTTTAACTGTAGCTCTACTTTAATCTTTTAGATCAAAAAGTTAAAATTGAAATGTTTTTCTTCTTTGTAAGAACAACGAAACAACAGAGCAAAGAAAAAGAAGAGATTCTCTTCTCCACTCTCTTCTCATCTCACTTGATTTTACAAGAATGGACGGGCAGATTTTTATCGGTTTGGTGTTATTTACTCCAACAAGCTATGAATTAGATAATAATTACTCGCGCAGGCGCACATTGACTCTGTGTGTATGTACTCTTTTTTCATCGAGCGACGACACACAAACAACATAAAAGGAGAAGAAAACGGTAGAACAAAAGAGGAGAAGAGTGTGAGAATATGATTTGCTTTCCGTGTTTTATGTGGGGCAGCATGAGAATACAGAAATGAGATTGTAGCATGAGAATACATATCCACAAACACCAGTGTACCCCTACGGAAGAAGATAATAAAACTCCACATCATTCAACAACAATGCGAAATAAAGTACAATGTAATTCATCTTCACCGAATGTCTAAACGCTCATTTTCCAGTATTGTGTCTTTATACTTGGATCAGCGGCGGATTTTAAAGAATGTTATCCAAAATCTCAATCATCAGAATATTATTAATTTAACTATTCATTTTGTTCTGTAAACATGAAGTGCTTCATATATGAATATTTTCACCAACGACAATAAAAATTAAAACGATATGCTTTGATAAAAAGATTAATATTTATTCATATTCACATTTTTTTGCTATTTAACTATTTACCACATCCCTCATCGGACAATCATCCTTTCTGTAAATGCAAGCAACCAAACACGTTTACTATAAGCTCAAATCTTAATTTAGTGAATACGAGGTGGTCAACAACAGTCATTTTTTCCATTGGCTTCTTTCATACTATTATGTATGTACCGTGAAAATTTTTACATCATTTTAATTTCATCTTCATTTTTTGGCAGGTATCATTTGGAAACATCGATTTGCCCTTCCTGGATTTTTTTGCACTCGTACATTATTACATAAACTAGCCTAATAAGCCTAAGTCCGTATACGTTTAAAGTGTCATGTATAGGTTTACCAAATATAACAGAATTTATAAATATAATTGTCATTTTAGTTTGTTTTAGTCAACACTATTTTTACAAAATAAACAACGCACGGGCATTATTAGCAGTGACACTAAGCGAATTTTCCTTGTCATTGCCCAGAAACAACATAATTCTTATTATGCATTCATGAACGGTATATAAGTAGATAGCAGTCGTGAAAACAATTGATGAAAATGCTAAATTGTCCATTAAGGTATTCCATCTTTTTTCCAATGCTGTCATTCGTTTCAAATATTTTTTTGTGAAAATGGATCCCGTGCAGAGCATCAGTACTCGTGATACATTTAAAAGTAATATCTATGTAAATCCGCTTGATCATAAATCGTATATCTGGCTAAACGTACAGTGTGGCTAATTTATATTTTATATTTAATTCCAACAAGATAACAACAACACTTAGTTACTATATCTATAGTTTGATCTTTGCTAATTACTACTACTCAAAAGACTTTCTGTCATCACTTTTTTTTTCAATTAACTTGGAATCGGTGTGTATCGACAACGGAGCAGAGTTGATTTTATGGTACATAGATAAATAGGATCTTTCATACCGATACAATGACTAGACAACATACAAAAAGATATACAGATAATTCTTTTTAATTTCATTACATTACATGATTGCTTTTTTATTGTAGCTCCTTCATTCAAAGTTCTGGTAGGCTGCTGTTGCCTTTAATTTGTTTGATCCTCTTGAACCAATAGGAAACCAAACTCCCGATGGAAGGCTGAAAATAAGTTAGAATTCATTGATATAACTTTTATCTATAACATAAACATGGAAACGTTAAAAAATGAAATGATATTTCCAGGGATTTTTTTTTGTTAAAATATGATACGCACCTGTCTATTTTTCCTTTATTCTTTAATTGCATTCTCATGTTGCACGCCATTTTTATATCATCAAAAGAAATATAATAATGGAGAATAGTACCAAAGTAAGAATCCGCAATGTCCATAAGATGGATGACCTCTCGCACTAATTTAAATTTTTCATGTACAGCGTCCTCAAACGATAAAACTGAAGGAATCTCCATGTTACAGGCATTGTACGCCCAACAGAGACACAGGTAGTATATTTTCAGCTCGTCGATTGCAAGATTTTGGATTCCAAGGAAGTAAACAAATTTTTTTGAAGGCAACTGGTTCAGGACCGTCACCAGAGACTGTAAAGGAATCCAATCTGTGATTTTTTCTGCAATTTCCCTGAGTGGCTCATCACACCGAGTCCATATCAGAATCTTCAAAATGTCACTTCGTTGGCTGCTTTTACAATCTTCAAACGTGTTTTTCCGGAAGAGAAACGATTCAATATTGGTCACTTTAAGCGTCTCTGCCATCAGACATATTGGAAAAGTAAGAGAATGAATAAAGCACTTCTCCATTTTTATATCATAAAGCATATCAACAAATGTGTCGAGCTCCTCAACGGTTGCCGGAATCGTCGTGGTAGTAGGCTGTCCCTCTTTGCTCCAAAACTTGACAATTTCAGTGTTTATCCTTACTGGAATCACAGAATCTTCTTTGCTCTTGTTGTTGTCGTTGATGAAAAAAAAGT
>JAHZMV010006247.1:0-10063 GCA_027743765.1 Coecobrya sp. COE2
GGGGGGGGGGGGGGCAAACAAACAAACGAAGGGAAAGATATTTAATTGGACTTTTTGTGTAACTGTGGTGTTTCATGTATGTGGTAAATGTACGGGAAATGTACCTAAAGTCTTTATTCATTTCGTTCAACTGCATGTAATATAAATACATCATTAGCTGTCCACTTCGTTGACAATATATTTCCGTTCCTAGCCTGGTCCGTGTGTTTAATTAAACTTGACAATATCAGAGTTGAATATCAGTATTACCAGTACTGCAAAAGTGAGCCTCGGTGAACACATTGACATAACATATATGGCAAAAGATTACTATATAATATCTCACATTGATTTAATATAACATGCAACTTTGTTGTGTGGTTTTTAACAGATTCATCTGGATTGTCCTGCTTATTGTCACGCTGGAAAAGGAAAATAAGGAAATTTAAGTAAATAACGGGGAAACGACCATGCTCCATGTTTAGTTTGTTCTATGGATTGTTGTTCTAGAGTGGTGACGAGGACAGCAGCGAGTCTAAGACCAAAATGGTTGCATATTTTGGTTGCATGACACGGCGACTATGACAACGGTTTGCTTTGTTGATTTAATATTTATTACAAAGGGAAAACCGGGAATGCGGAAAATCACGAAAAAAATATCATTCTAGGAGAGAGAGACAGGACGAGTTTACTGTTTATTACTCAAAAACAAGCCAACTGACATTATGTTTACTCTGGGAGGTTTTATATATAAAATTGTTATTACGTACACGTTATTATGCTGCTGCTGATGATATTAGTTCACTTGTGACCGTTACCCATGCACTTGTGAATATTAGTAGTAAAAAGCGCGTACTAACCTATCCTCTAAAAGTTAATACCAACCACCTGCAATGCAGTGCCCGTTCGAAATGATAATTATTATGTAAGGCCAAGTAGAAGAGTCACTTGATTCCTTTGCTATCTCAGAACTTTCTTTTGTCTATTCAAAAGTAAACAAGTTTCAGAACGTTTAATTTAATACACTTCAGGGATTGTAGTTGTTTGGGAAGAATGAGTATGTATGAGAAAGAGAAGGCAACAGGAACGATGTGATAAAAAGAAAATGAAAGTGTGTACGTACAAGGTTCCTTTATGTGTACTCGTAAAGCCACGCAAGGTAGACAAAGAAAGTGTGGGAGAATGCTAAGGAGGCTGTAAAAAAGTCAAAAACTCCGAAAATATTACTGTATGCAAGACCTTTGTGTGCAATTGTTGCTGTATTTTTCATTACTTTTTTGGCTAACTCTTCCTTTCCAACTTGGACTTGGTAAGTCTGAAAAAAGGGCTTGGGCTCTTCCTGTTGATGTAAGTTCAGTGTCAAGTGAGTGTTAATCCCTACATTTATTTAAGAAGAGAGACAAACAACGACAACAAATGCCATACGGAGCTGAAAGAAATCGTATCAGAGGAAGAGTCAATTGCGGGAGGCTACAAAAAAACCACCAACTTTGCCAGATTATACTATAATGATCGTATCTATTTACTTTCCTCAGTCAGACATTCCTTAGCTGCTACAGTTCCTCTCGTTTTTCATCCTATTTAAAAAGTCACATCTACTTGCGCTCTCCCTCACTTGCATTTCCTTTCAGTACATGGAGAAAAGCAGACGGCGGAAAAATAAGTGTATCTCTTGCCTGGAAAAAGGGCGAAGAAAAAACTGTAAACTTTTCTTCGTCTGCTTTTCTGCTTCTGCTCATCCTTCTCTATGATATCTCATGAAAGGAAATGACTTTTGGTGAAACATCGGTAATAGCAGTAGCAGTTGATGTAGTAATAACACCAGTAACCACTACCACCTCCTTTGCAACCAAGAGACGAAAATAAAGTTTCGAAACGACGAGGAAAAAGATCTCTACAGTCACTCATCAACTATACATACAAGTCAAGTATTAGGAAATCTTGTCTAAACACACGTGCATGGGTCAGCATCATCGTTATCATCATGGCAGTGTCTCCGCTTCACAAGTCTCTAATTCTCGTCATCTTCTTGGGTGTCTCCTTTTGTATGTTTTCTCTCCTCGCTGTACATCAACCACACCAGGTAAGTACATCACCATTACACACTACTACTACTATAGACAGATATATAAATTTCATTCAAAACATAACTTGTAGACAGTTGCTCCTACTCCCGTGGGTGGCATGGTAAAAATGATCAAATATGAATGGCATTTCTATCCAACTTTTAAGTTTCTAAAGTATCAACACATTTCATCTCTTCTTCTCTCTCGCTCTTTCCTAAAATTGTTTGGCTGTGCCAGAGAATGTCTACTGAACATTTTTTTCAGTTTAGAGTACTTTCCTTCCATATACATCCGTTTCAACGGATAGCATTTTTCTAGTCTCATTTAAGCTATCCTTTTGATGTGTGCACATTTTTTAGTATTAAACGTGTATCGTAACGTATATCAACCAAGTGAAACCTGAAAGAGAAGGGGAGTGAGCACGAAATTTCAAGCTTTTCTTTTTTCAGCACTTTTTCCTTCTTTCCCCTTTCCTTATATCTCTTCCCCATCACAATATTTTGCTAGAACTAGGAATTACCAGCAAATACTTGCTGGAATCATTAAAAAGAACAGAATCGCAAAGTTAGCGTGCTATATTTATTCAATCTCATCATCTTTTTGTATTACGTTCAAAAAGTACATGGGTTGTATAAACAGCGTTGTAGTTACATACTATTTCTAGCCGAATACTAATAGCCAATCAATAACTAACATTCTAATCATGTGTTCGTTCAAAAATACATGAATTAGATAGTCGAAGCAGTAGGCGCTACGTTAGTAATAGTTTGCGTGTCAGAAGAATCTTCCGATGAAGCAGAAGGCTGATTTGGAACCCCCGGACCGGATGGCGACCAATCTCCGTCCTTGACGCAGGATTGGGACAACGACGAAGACGAATCTAATTCACGCGTGACCGATTCCAAGACAGTTGTGCGTCACTGTTCCATTTCAGTTGCAAGCAGTTAAAAAGTAGCCACCTGATGAACATTTAGATATGATTAAACGGTTCCAAACACGTACATTCAGTAGTATTTAATAATTAAATATTAAACCCAGTTACAACTTAGTTTATCTAAATTCGGAACAAGGACGAGAAAGGTGGATGTAACATGTGGTAGACGGAGGACCAATAACCTAAAACATAATTATAAAAATGTACTGCCGATGCACATTGAGTAGTATTTAGTAATTAAAAAGAACTCTCACTACCACTTCTTCCAGCTAATTGTTGTTAATGTTTTTACATGAAAGTTTTCCCTCATCCTACGGCATCTTATAGGAAGTAACATTTTCCAGCTTCCTCGATAGCTGTCATGCTGATTCCATTAGTTGTTGGTTGCTCAGAATTACTAAACGAGCAGCATCTTCGTTTCTAGTGGCGGGTGTCCTCGCACTACAAAAATAGAAAATTTTGTTAACTGACCGGGCGTATAATCTTCAAGAATATGACTGGTTGGATGCGATAAGTTGTTCGTAACTGTTCCATGCTAGTTGCAAGCGGTCAACAAAGTAGCTAATTGATGAATATTTAAATAATATTAAAAAGTTCTATACACGTACATTCAGTAGTATTTAATAATTAAATATTAAACCCAGTTACAACTTACTTTATTTAAATTAGAAAGAAAAAACACGGAAGGTGCGGTGAAGGCTGGATATTCTTGGGTTGAGGGTAGATGAAAGAGTATAGTTGAGAGAGGTACTGAAAATGTAAAACCAAAAAATAATTATTAAAATGTACTGAAGACGTACATTCAGTAGTATTTGGTAATTAAAAATTAAATCTAGTTACAATAGCAAAGATATCCGGTGGTGGAAGATGAATGAAAATGGATGGATTGTAGTGGTGGTACACAAACTAAAGCCAAAAACAATTAAAGTGAACTGCAAATGTACATTCGGTTTTATTTAATAATTAAAAATTAAAGTCAGCCAATATAGGCTGGATATAGATGAATGAGAATAGTTGAGAAAGGTACTGAAAATGTAAAACCAAAAAATAATTATTAAAATGTACTGGGGACGCACATTCAATAGTATTTATTAGTTAAAATCCATTCTCTGCCGTAACTTACATAATAGCAGTTAATTAAGACACGGCTGAATTTTAAAAAAGTATTCCAACGTTGGTTAGTGCAGGTTAATTGTTGGTTGTTTGTTGTAACCCGTTTCAGTTCACATTTGTAATGGGGAGATCCTTGCACTACAAAAAGAAAAAAAATATTAAAATGCACTGAAAACGCATATGCAGTATTTAATAATGAAAATCTATTTAGTGGTTTGATTTACCTAACTGTAGTTTAAACATTCGCACTTGGTTTCACAACTTGTTTAATGGTAGGATTACACTTACCGGGGTTTTTGGCCTGTTAACACATAAGAATGTTATGTGTTAACACTTGTGAATGTACAGAATGTGTGTAGGAGTTCTAGACTTGGTACAAATTTGGTGGCCCTTAAGGAACTGCTGGTTGTTGCCCTTAGAAAGGCGGCTTGACCAATGTTATTACTGCATGTCCGCCCCATGTTTGAGCTAAATATCCAGCAGTCCCTTTAAGGGCCACCAAATTTTTACAAAGTCTAGAACTCCTACACACATTCTGTACATTCACAAGTGTTAACACATAAGGGACTGCTTGTGTTAACATCTTATGTGTTAACAGGGGTGTTAACACGTAATTCTAAAGTGTTAACAGGGGTGTTAACACATAACTCTTAGTTGTTAACAGGGCTGTTAACACATAAGTTCGTGCTTATGTGTTGACAGGCCAAAAACCCGATTAGTGTCCTACGCTTGTTTAATTTAAAGCAAGTGATAGAAAATGGATGGATGATGGTGTTGGGTTCTGCTCTGCTGACAGAAAATAGAGAGCAACGTGTGTTACACTCGAACTGGTGCTCTCCCATCCTCCGCTACACCGTCGTTCTTGGTTGTCCTGCACAGCTCAATGATAGTGTGTTGGTATTTGTAGGTTGGCATCTATCAGCTGCTATGTTGTTCTAGTGGGGCCACTTGAGAGCCTCGGACGGTTGCTTCAGGTTTTATTTATATAGATGCTGTTGTTTGTTGGTGTTGTAGAACGGTCGATTAAGGTATGCTCAATGTTTTAGGTACAATAAAAGAATCGCTGAGCAGGAGAGAAGAGAGAAAGAGATTTGTATTGTGATAGTAGTGGGTAGTATATAATTTTACGCGTGTATCGCATCGTCTTCCCACCCGACAAACTCCGGTATTATGCTCTGCTGAATATTTAGAAATGGAGTATTTTAGGCGAAGAAAACGAGTAAACTTGGTCCTGGTAGTGGCTCATGAGGGATTACCACAGACATACTTGTCTATGCAAATACATCCATCTTGTTCAAGCCAGACGATATGTTTTTACTTCTTGCCTATCTACCTAATGCCTAATCTCCCCCTTTTTTACCTTCCCCCTTTCTTTTTCACTTTTACTTCTTCACCTTGCTTTGCTGTAAGTCGGGAATTGTGTACACATTGTAATAACTAGGTGCTATAATATTACTGCTTGCACGCATTTCGTTGCTAAAGATTCAGATATAAAAAAGTGTTCCCATTCAAATGCAGTTTTTCTAAGGGAATTATGTGCTGTATGTGGTTGCGAGTACAACATTTATTGTGCATACATGCATATTTGTGTACCTTTTGATTCATTTTTTGTTGAGGATACTACAAAGCTGATGTAATAGGCAGGTACATCCAGATACTAAGAAATATTTCTTTGATCCTGGCCTGAAGCTCAATGCAAAAAGACGACCAAAATGGCATGGTACTAGAGAAAGTACCTTACTCAGAAAACACAAAAGACGAAATAAATAACTAGTGACGTAACTCTTACATTCACAACTTGCCTCATTCATATCAATCATTGACGTAAGAGTGGCGTAGGGTTATTACATAGCTGTATATGCATATCTACAGCTGTCTTATTCAGTACAGTATTTCCAAGTCCTCATTTGCGATTCGGATGGGTTGATTTTAAACTGTGTAGACGGATAAATGATTGGTCACAAGCTTGATGTTGGTGGATGTCATTAAATTACTGTTTAAGTATCCACTTTTGAAATTAACGTATTTATTTGTAGACGTTGACGATTCAGTTGACAGTTGATTTTTCATGATGAGAGGCGGTTTGCTTGAAATTATTCTCTCCTGGATGCTAAGTGTGTCATCTAGTGGACAGCTCGATCAGTTTGCTCCAGGTCCGTAAAAAGGGTTGAAAACAAAGTCGATTGCCAGCTTTTAGTCATAAAATAAAAAAATATTCCAAACTGCTCGCTCTTTCCACTTTCCCAAACCAATATTTATTTTAGCGTAAGTGAAAGCTGATATGATAAAGGAAGGAAAAGGAAGTATTTTATAGGTTTTAAACCAATGAATTAAATAAAGTAATGGAAGGGGCTAGTCACCTCTAATTGTGACTTACCTTAAGGACTCATAATTGAATAAAAGGAAGCTCTTCGTGCGTCATGAGTTTCTTTTCCAAGAAAAGTCTCCGGAACCTTTATTCAAAGCAGGGACCCAGCTTACTACTCTATATCCGTAGAGAAAAGTGGTGGGTGAGCAGAATTACTAACTGAGGCACTCATTGAACATGCCCAATGAAATGGAAAAACGGATTTTCCACCTTTTCCTTCTTCCCTTTTTGTAGCTCGTTTCTATCTAACATTACCTTTACCTCTATGTAATGCGCCTTCATACATTTTCCCAAGTTTGGCTATCTCATCATTTTTCACGGTTTCTCTCACCACCCAAGTACAATAACTACCTTACATAATACGTTTCGTTTTCCTTTCTTTCCATATAAGGTTTCAATATAGTTTCCCGTGGACGCATCATACAGTCCTGAGAAGTTACACCTTTTTTAGCAATTTCCTCGGCTCTCCCATTCAATGTATGCTTTTAGAAAGGGTACGAGAGGACTTTGTACCACGCTAGTTGTTCATGCTGCTGCTGTTTCCCTATACTGTCCTGTATATTAAATCGGGTTTTGATTGCAATAAATTTAAACGCACATCCTTGAGGAGCCACAGTAATACACACCATCACGAACCAAGCTGTGGCATCGGTTCACATGAAATGAGATGTGCCGTGTGTGTACTCAACCAGTAATATATGGCATAGGTCATAATCAAAAGAAACTCGTATGTTCTGGGCAAACCGAAAGGCCACAAACCAAGCTGCAAAAATATAAAAAGTTAGTTTTTGAGGTCTGCCGATCCAAAGCTATCTTGAGAAACATATCCACCCAACATTCAGGACAGTAATAAGGCAGATTGACACTTTTCTATTGGCTGGTGGTCTGTTTGCTTTCTGACCAGTGCAAGTTTTGATTTTTTTTCACTTCGACATTTCTTGAAACATTCTTGTATAACGATACATTTAATTCGTACTTTGATTAAAAATGTAAAAAATATGCCAAGTTTCCGTATGACAATCATTTTAGGTTGAACTGAAGCATTACTACACTAATTTCTTTGTTCTTCCCCTCCGTTTCGTTTCTTATTTCTCTACGTAACGAACGGGAATATTTAAAGATAGTAGTGTGCAATGAGTGAATGAAATTTCAGGTTGTTGTGGATATACCTATGCACTCATTCTGCTTGTCTGCGTTTTCAACGTTGACTTGGTTTGAAGCATGGCAGGTAGGTACCTTTTGTTTTCCTCTCCTTTTATCCCTCTTTTTACCTTTCACTTCCTGATTCGGTAACAATGATTTTATAGGATGTGTATGTTCCTGTGTGCGTGTTGTTACACGGAGGGAATTTTTTGCTAGAAAACTTGTGATCGTGATGGTGTGACATGAGGGAATAAACGGCAGTTAGGTAGGAGGAACAATGTTTGGTTACAAGATCTATTCTTGCCTCTTTGCAATGTTTGCTTTGTAAACGTCGTCAGAGCGGCAAGGAAAAAAAACGGAGACTTTCTTCTCCCTCGAATGAGTGGATGTAGACTACACGTTTGTAGCAGTGTGCAATGCTCTAAGTAAATATAGTCAGTCAGTAACTCTCACAAAATCACCATTCAAATGTTTCCCTTTTCCATTATTGTTTTAGGTCAGCTTTCCTGGGCAAACGACGGTGGAAGAGCTTGGGAGCTTAAATGGACGTACCATCACGTTAAGGATCGACGACACAATTGTTCATAATATATCAGAGAGAGTCTTGGAAAATATACGGAGCGACACCACCCTCTGCACCACGTTACGTAAGTTCCTCATCTGAGTTTATTATGATAACGGCATATATATTGTTTATCTATTATTTTCATTATTTCATGTAGTTACTTCCTACTTGCTCATCGTACCGTTTCCCTCACAAAAGTAATAATATTTCGTTCATGACAATTCCAAGGTTGAGCAATAACTTATGTTGACACAGGTTACATGCTATTTTCTCCCAGGCACTTCCTCACACGACAATCCCCTCCCCCAACAAATTTTCCCTCATATATTAAAAAAACATTTTCAAGTACTCATATCGGATTCACTTCACTGCCAGTTCAAGTGTTCTTATACTAGCTTTGCATTTTAGACAACGTAGGACGTAGGTATAGAATATTATGATAACTTTAAAAAGCTTAAACTAAAAATGTCATAAACCCGTGGATAATTAGCAATCCGTTGGTAGCTCCCTTAATAAAAATGCTGTATAAACTGGCCTGGTGCACAAAAATATACATATCGCATTACAATACTTTACTCTAAAAATGTTTGAAACGAAATGAATATTATTCGATTCAACGAATTATATGCATCGCAGTGTTTTAATAAAAATTATGTGCAAAAATAGATTAGAGGAAATATCATGGGAGAAATTTCGGAGGGGGAAATAGCGTGATACGGTCCATACAAAATGCTTGTTTGGTGAGATGATTGCTGTCGTAGCATTTGCAATGCAACTGAAAAGTTCTCTCTGCAAATGTCAACAACACTGTCGTCGTATACATACCTACATGGTCCCTGGCGATGCAAATAACGTTCCCTGGAATATATGCTCTGCTTAATATAGCCTTTAGTAGCCCCTCATACCATAAATTTGTGTACTTTTTCGCAAAAAGGAAAAAATGGACCAAAATCTAGGTCCAAGTGTTGAAATCGAAATTGAAATGTTGAAGCTTATATTTTTACATGTCAGAAAGTTTGTTGCAGGCCTCCTGCTTTGTGTGTGTTGTAGCAGGTGTCTACTCACGTGGATCAGCAACACATTCTCAATAAAATAAAATACATCACCACAGAGTGAGTGAGTTCAAGAAAAGTAACAAAAAAGTAAGTGGATATGTCCGCAGTGGTTGGTCGCTGCTTTCACGCAAGATTTCCCACAAGTCTCTCAATATTTTTTTTCCCATTCCCTACGATTTCTACAAAAATGGAGGAAAGTTGGAAGATGAAATAAAGGAAGAAACCCTGGGTCAGTAGATGGGCTTCGATTGCTTTCTTTTCTCTTTTTCTCACTTGCATGAACTTTGATTCTGTTGAGTCTCCAATAATTTGTAAAGTTTTAAAAACATAAACATCTGCCAGTAAAGTGAGTCAAGCAGATGTGGAGACAGTCATATAGCCTTTCGCCCTTTACAATTGTTCAGCGTGGTACAGTATTTATGCAAGGTACAGACAGGTTACTTAAATCCTTGCACATTTGAGCACTTCATGATAGTTGGTTTTATCCAGTTCTGAGGTTCAAAGTCCACTTTTGATGGTGAGCGATGAAGGGTAAAGTCTTTTCCCTTAAAACTTTGTTCTTCTCTAGAAAAACAATTTTCCCAAAAAAAGTAACTATGAGCATACCTATTTGGGTAAGCGTACTTAAAAAGGGGTATACGTTTCTCTTCGGCGAGCGAGAGAGAGAACAACATTTTAACACAAATAGGTATGCTCACTATTACTTTTTTGGAAAAAATTTTTTCTAGAGAAGAACAAAGTTTTAAGGGAAAAGACTTTACCCTTCATCGCTCACCATCAAAAGTGGACTTTGAACCTCATAACTGGATAAAACCAACTATCATGAAGTGCTCAAATGTG
>JAHZMV010006248.1:0-16418 GCA_027743765.1 Coecobrya sp. COE2
CCTTGTTCCGATAAGCTTGTTGTAATTCTTCTGGTTGGGCTGTGGTTCCAGAAGCAGGTTCATCATCTAGCGGGAGGTTGGTAGTCACACCACCTTCAATTTCAATGCCATCGCCCCTTGCTTGCTGTGGTGGAACAACCGTGGTAGAAACTTGTTCTCCTTCCTCATCCCCATGAGGAGCTCCATTAATATGATGTCGAAGCTGGAGCATCTCCTCAATATCATTCCTTGGTTGACCTGGTGTTTGAGTTTCCACTTCATCATTCTGAAGGGCAGATGGTACTTCCGTTGACTCCACAGGTACAGAATCACTGAAGACAGTGGATGTTTCAGAAGCAGCCTCTTCATCATTCAGCACCACGTCCACATTATTTACCTGGGTTGTAGCTGCCGAAACATCATTCTGTTGACTTTCTTGCATATCATCATTCACCTCGAACTCTGAATGTTCTGATGCTACTTCCCCAGCCGTTGTGGTTTCCACCGCTCCAGAACCTGCAGCAGATATTCTTTCCATTTCCGCATGATCCGCATTTCTCACTCTTTCCAGCAGACTGCTAACCTGACTCTCACTCAAATGACTCTCCCGGATTTGATTCAAAGTTTCAGGCTGGCTGGGTATTACTTGATCATCAACAATGATGTCAAACACATCAATGTGTCCTGCATCATCTGAGGCTGGTGACCCTGTGACAGGAGCAGGTTCGTCCTGCGAAACGCCCTCAGCAAGAACGTCAGCCTTTTCAACAATGCGTTCTGTATTAGCTTGGTCTGCTGCAGCTCTCTCCGTCACCACATTTTCAGTATCATCATGATGGGGAAATTGAGACTGTGCCATTGGTTCATCAGCAAGGATCACGTGGTCATTTTCATCGTCATCTTGTGAAACTGGTAAGGCTTCTGTGACTTGCTCATCATTTTGATAAGCCTGAATCCTCTCAGTTGCAGAGATGACGTCATTAAAAATCTGCTCCGGTTGCTCAGTTGATTGAATGGCATCCTGGGAAATTGGTAAACTCTCATCAGTGGTTTGTGGGACGTCATTACTAACTCGCTCCGTGACTCCTGATTCATTGTAATTAACAATCGAAGATAATAGCGTTACCACGTCTTCAGCAGGTACTACGTCATCGTTTTGTTGCACGGGCTCTTCAGTGACACCATCACTGCTTTGGTCATTTTGAACTACACTTTGAGGAGATTGGGTTATGTCGTCATTGGACACGTGAATCCTTTCAGTGATAACGTCAGAAGAAGCAGCAGCGTCATTCTGGTCATCGCTAAGCACGGGTTGCTCGGTTGCAACAGCGTCATCGTGGCTCACTTCGTCTAAGTCTATGTCATTGTCTTGAATGTTGCTGGCAGATGGCGACAGAGAATTCCTTTCTGTGGCTGCTTCCGGTTGATCAGCCAGAATTGTGGGAACGGTCGTTGCTGAAGAATCTGCAAGAATTTCGTTTGCGGAATTCACTGTAACGTCGTGGGCTCCTTCATCTATTTTTTAAAATAAAAGATAAAAATTAGTTTTAAATATCTACATAATTTTGAAAATCGCTTGTCAGTTTCTCTTACCGTTTTGCAAAATTTGTCTATCCGTCGTTTCCGCTACTCGTTGTTCATACAACAACTCTGCACTGTCTGGGGCAACCGTGGTCACTGCAGCTACTTCTCCTTCTTGATCGTGACGCACATACAAATCGGTACTGGTCTGTGTATTCGCCTCAAACAGATCATGACGAACAAGCTCATCCGGATTACGTTCCTCATCATCAAGTACCACTTGATTTTGTGCAGCCACCGTGGTGGCCTCGTGATCATCATTCAAAATGGTATTTCCTGTGACACTTATCTGTTGGGGTTCATCATCCAAGGGTTCTGGAGCAGGTTCTGTGGAATCCACTGCCAAATCATTCAGTGGAGCGTCAGTAGTATTGGGTTCTTGATCGTCAGCCAATATTTTCTCAGTCACGTCATACAGTTGTTGCTGCTGTGTGACCGCAACAGTATTGTCAATATCAGCACCAGAATCATCGGGAAGTTCTCCCAAGAGAGAAGCACCTGTCGTTTGAGGTGGCACCTCGGGTTCATCATGAGCAATGATATCACCATCGTCTTCATTATTATCACTGATTGGTTGACTTGTTGTTGGGATAATGTTATCGGTTGTATCATCATTCAAAATAGGTTCTGGGTGCGCATAAGAAGAGGTCAGTAGAGTTACTGCAGTAGGTAGACTAACGATCTTTACGCCTGAATCACTGCTTGCAGGAGTGGAATAGTCTGAAGAAACATAAGCGTTTATATCAATGGACGGTGAGAAGGTGACTGCACTGGAATCTCCGTATGGCAATGCTTCCGTTGCCTCCACCGGGATATGGTACGTTGTTTGTGCGTCATCACTCAGGGGGATATCAGTAGATTGATCATTTTCCTGTTCATCTGCTAGACTGCCTTGTAATTCGGGTTGAGCCGTGGTCGGCTCTGGTTCTCCAGCAACGGGAGGCTCATCATTCATTACCTCGTGCTCACTCACATCTACTGGCACGATGTTGTTATCATCAGACTGTGCTTCCGGTTCGGCTAGAGGCTCTGTTACAGCTACATCAGCAGCAGAGGACGAAGTGGACGAAGGTAACTCATCATTGAGTATATCGGTGGGAGATTGAGAGGTGGTGGATGATGGGGTGTTGGAGGTGGATGGTTCCGTTGTTGTAGTTGTAGTGGTGGTGGTAGACGGTTCAGTTGTTGGTGCTTCAGTTGTTGTTGTAGTGGTGGTGGTAGTGGACGGTTCTGCTGTTGTTGATGTTGTAGGCGCTTCCGTTGTTGTTGTAGTTGTAGTGGAGGTCGTAGAAGGTTCTGTTGTTGTTGTTGACGTTGTAGGCACTTCCGTTGTTGTTGTAGAGGTTGTGGTAGTCGTTGTAGATGCTTCTGTAATCAGTTCTGAAACAGGTAGAGCGCTACTAGTTGATGGAGGTGGTGGTGGCGACGTGGAAAGGACCTGGGTCAGGTTAAGCCAGCTTATTGGCACAGGTGAGGTAAGTGTTGGAAGTCGATGACGAATTGGTCCTTGAGCCGCTGGTGGAGGACAGTGGTCATACATGGGGCAGCATCTATTGTCAATGTATCTTGGTGGACAGTCATTTCTCCAGTAGCAGTCAATAACAGCGCAAATGATTTCTCCACCTTGACAATAGCACACCTCACAGGGATTGTTATTGTCCATGATTTTATCTCCATTTTGGTATATCTTCCCGTCTTTCTCACACTCTGCAAAAATACCAACATGGTGCATTATTAAGGAATGTCGGAAATCAGGATTTTCCAGAATAGGTACGCATACAAGGTTACACCACCACTCATGTAAAAACTGCGTTTACGCATCGCATAAAAGAATAATGGTTGGTGCAGGTGCACCCGACGCCACAGGTGTGGTTCGTTTGTGGATGACTCATCTAATTTATATTGTTCAGAACTTTACGCACCTGTTTAAAATTCTGGTATCTAGTTTTCATCTGAATTTTTTACGACGACATTGAATACCTAACAATATGACTCATGCAAAGAACTACTACTACTACTGCATATGTAGCTATTAAATAATCACTAGTCCAACTAACCGCACTGGTACTCTGGGCAACATTGATCCGATCTTCTGTAGGCCTTGCATCCAGGTCGATACTCACAACTGGTTATGGTGCAAGCGAAACCCGGTGGGCGGCACACACAGTGCTCGCATGGTGATGACGTTGGAATAGTCTCGCCGTCCCTGTACGTTACCGCGTCAATTGAACAAACTGCATACAACCCAAGGAAAAGACAGATTATCAAAATGATGGCACTTTGAAGATTAATGATTAGACTTCTCTTGGAATTTAAAAGCGAGAAAATCTCACTCATGACTATAGTCTGCGTCACCACAAGTTGGTAGACGAGAGAGCGAGCATTTTTTGATGATGATAAGTTATTAACTTTAATTGCATATTATACACTCATCTCTCTCTGGTGCCCGTCATAAATCATAAAAAATAAGGATATAAAATGGATGTTTGTGTGTAAAAAGACAATTACCTCGTTGCTCCAGCCCGTCCGTTCCATTTTGAGTGGTCATGAAAACATTATCGCTTATCCCGACTTGTCGGTTTATGGGCGCTGAAAATAATAAAAAGATGTTTTTTTACATGAATCAATAATTTTACTCTTTATTTTACAATCGTTGCACTAATAACCATTAAAAAATCCTCATCTCTGCAGTTCTACGAAACAAAACTATTTCAATGAGGGTCTTGAACTGATTCTGAAAAGTAATATTCCGTCAAACTGCTCCTATCATTTACTCATCTAATTACTTGCATTTTTGCAATGTCCTTTTTTCATAGTTTCAAGGTAGTACCAGAAAAAAGTTTTAGTGCATACAAGGTTGTTTGCTCTTTTCCCTTCCAATTTTCCACTTAAATTGCTGTAATATGCACATAACTACAGGTACAAACAATTTCTACCTAAAATGCTGTCAAGTTCACATTCTTTGGCTACTTGGTCCAGATAATTATTCAGTTGTAGTGACAAAAACAAAGCAATAAACATTCCTGAAACCCTACTGAAACCAGAGTTTATTGTTTTCTTGGTTTTTTCTTGACGTGATCCTTGTACCCGAAGAAAATATACATGCATCCACTTTTACCCCGTAGCATGTCACAGAACTATGAGTAAACTTAACCGTTCTTACCAAAAAATATTTTCTGAATAACAAGTTGGATGGGATTACGTTGAGATAAAAGAAATTTAATAAAAAAAAGGGAATTTCCAATCTTTGGACTTACAAGCATTGCAAGTGGTGAACACAAGGAGGATGGACACTAGAACCGGCGGAAATGACGGCATCACGGACGATCTGTAAGGAAGTGGTGCACGCACCACCACTCCACTTCAAATTCGTCTTCCAGGAAATCAAACTGCTCCTCACCTAAAATCATGGAAAAACACAGATTAGTTTTTTATACAATTTACTAGTTAATCAACAAAACTATTAATTTACGCATGATTTCTGCTTGAATAAAAGCGTTTGTAGGATTGGAGAAAAGAGAAGAGCAATTTTCATCAGCGTGTATCATTTTCCCCCACAGATAATTTTGTAGCCGAATTAACAATGACATTGATTTTTGCATTTCTTTAGTAAATCATTAATCATCATTATTATCATGCAAAAGTGTAACAGGAACAGGATTGCTCTGAATTATGCGCTAGTATTATTATAATTATTATTATCATTAGATAACCTCTTTTGATGTAATTCTCGTGTTCTAACGCTGTACACATTTGCCTTTCCTTATAAAATGATGTACTTGAAATGATCTTATTTATATTTAACAATAATAATATTATGAGCTCAATAAATGAGCTAATCAGTATAACAGCAATAGTGAAAGGTCAGTGTCCCTTTGATTGTAACGCATGTAATCTTGTTGATGGTAGTATGTGGTGTAAAACTTGGCTTGCTTTACAATGCTCCAATCAATGCTGTCTGCTAAAAATGACAAGTTCTGGTTTGCCACACCACACCGTCGTCATTCATTATCTTTTCTTTTGCAAAATCATAGCCTGTTCTTCTTCTCTCTGTATCTGGCTCCAAGCTGTACAGAGAGAGAGAGAGAGAGAAAAGAGGGCCAAGATAAAATGCAACCCAAGAAGCTGTTGTTACCATTTTATAAAGACGTTGAGAAGATCGATTAAATAATTGACAATTGTACTGTGGTATAGATGCAACTAACCACATGTGTTTTAAGGGTGTCGTTGAAAAGAACTACTAAATTGATGCGAACGGTGATATTTACAATTTTTGCCATTTGCAAAATCTTGTCATTATATCCATGACTTGGGATGTCTAGTAGCTTATTGCCCCATCTTTTACATTCCCGTTTTTACTACACACCGGTGATCACTATAGGGCAAATAGTATTAAAAGTAATGTAATAAGCCATTTTTTATTTTCATTATATGTAACTATTTGACACAGGACCTAACAGCGTTTTTTCAGATACAGACACATCAGCATGACCAACAGTTATGATTTTCTTTTTTGGGCCTGGTTTCTTTGTCCTTTCCTGTCATCCTCTCATTGTTCCCGTGTTTTGTGATAGGGATAATACTTTGATTGACAAAAGGTGTACAGCCAATGCGCATCCGTGTCAAAACTGGAAAACCCGTTAAAACCCCCGACGGGGTGACGGCAGACACCAGCTTATTTCTGAATCAATGTTCATTCTCCTCTCATATTAATATCAATCCCATCAATTTACATCTTTTCTTAGTAATTAATCGCTACTCTGCAGTGTGCAGTAATATTTCAGATTATAATTATGTATTTGTGTCATGATGTGAGGAGATGGTGCAGTTTGGTGATTCGCGTTTTTGCTGTCTGCCCGAGAAATCGTGTTTAACTTGATCCTCCTCTCTCTATGTTCAGATTAGTAGCAGTAACGCAGGTGTTCATTCAAAACACTTTTTTGAATATTGATTTGAGCATCTCATTGCCTTTTTTACGCTTGCATGCATTCCAAATTTGGGTCAGAGTCGTCATGAAAATAAAAATAAAGTAGTAGTTTGGATGCGGCTCATCATTCGTAACGAAATTGTCATTCCGTTAAAATCCCTAAATTAAACCATATTTCATTCTATGACACTTTTTTTATTAAAAAATTTATATTTCTGCGCAGGGACCTCATAAAAATGAAATGATTTCATTTAAATTGAATTACTAGCTTTTTAGCTTATCATCAACATGGCGGCTGAGTGAAAGCCTGGATAAAAATATATATACTCCAGCTTTTATTACCAATTCTTAAAACACTACCACCAGTTTAGTTAATCCTCCCTTCACCGCCCACACACCCAACCCAAAAGACAATCACTTTTTAAATTACTTTAATTTTGATTAGTGTGTGTATAAAGTGGAAAGGATGATGCGGGATCCTAAAAACAAGACAGCTTAATATCATCACCTTAAATACTAGACAGAACATGAGCAGGGGGCTTTATAGCTCGCAATTTGTAATATTTCACCATATAATTTTAAAAGCACGGCTACTATTACAAGATTTAGTTTTTATACTGCACTCCAGAATTTGCTTGAACAAATTGCATCGACTGTGTAGCACTCATGTTCCTTGAGCAACAACAATGCTACTTCATTTTCTCTTGTGGCAGCAGCAGTAGTACGGGTGCGGGTGTTAAAGGATAGCGAATCGTGACATGAATTGAATGCGAAATTAAAAGCTCTTTTACTTTGCTCGCTACTTTCTGCATATCACGCACCACACATGATGATAATAATAATAGTGCAGAGGGTATGATGATACTCAAGATTCTGATGATGTGATGATGATCATGATACATTTGTACTTTATTGCGGTTCTGGTGACTGGTACACCGTCGTATAAAGTTTTTTTTAGGTAGGTGAGTAATGTGACGGGCTAAAAATTCTCCGCTACTCTCAGCCTGATAACAAATTACGCTTGAATTGAGTCAGTGTGACTTGTGAGGTGATGATGATTTGACCATTTGAAGATGATGTGAATTTGACGATGGTGGTGGCCTCATATTCAATGTAATAAAATAAAAAAAGTGGGAAAAATAACACGTATGTATTCATGACTGCAATTTCCGTACAACGGAGAAAAATAACGTAAAATGAGCGACACTCTTCATCTGAAGCAAAAATGATGATGAACTGAGAAAATATAATTTGCACGAAGAAAATGCAAAAATTTTGAGATGACTGGCGTCTCTTTGTCCGTTTTTGTAGGTTTCACCAGAGAGAGATGAAATACTTTTCACTTATATTATGTATGTATGTATGATGATTTTCTTCGTCTAAAATTGTCAAATTACTTTTTGCCCGTTATAAAAAATTTTCCTTGAAGGTGACCTGACCTACTATTGTAATGACAGTTCCTATCTTTTTCTCTCTCTTCTCTGCAATCAGTTGAAGTTAGTTAGCTAGTCCAAAAGTCCAAGTTTCATTATCTGCGCGATTAGTTAGTAGCAATGGAATAGTAACAATAATAACAACAATGATGAGATAAATAATCCTCCTACCCATAAATTTGTTAGGATCAGTTCAGTAATCGATACTGGTTTATTTACTAGCACCGTAAGTACTGATTGAACCGACTACGGTCAAATTAATGCCAACATGATCAATAAAATATTTATTCTGCATGGTTTTTTTATATTCAGTGTCCGTATTCCTCCACCTCCATAATATATCGTGTAAGTCGCCGATAAATAATACCTAGTCTCCTTTTTAGTAGTCGTGACTATATAAATATTACTCGTCTTGACATGAATAATAATAATAACGATTCATGCGTGAATGATTATCATCATTCAAGAAAGGAGAGAGAAGAAAAATCCCAGACAATCACGTGGAAAAAAAGGTAGAATGGAGAGGAAAAAAAGATAGAGAAAGAAACGGTTAACATTTCATGTTGTGTAATCATAACGTGGCGATTTGTTACGTTGGTATGATCGTAGAACAAGATGCGTTGCATGCATAAATGTACAAATTATGCAAAAGAAGAGGAACAAGTGCAAGTGCAAAACTGCGTGAGTCTTCTTGCTAACCAGTGGTGATGAAGAAGGAACTGATTATGCAACAAAAATTGAACAGACTTCATCTTCTTCATTTTCAAAGAATGGTCCGGTCGTTTGGGCGGATCAGAAAAAAAAGGATTCTCTCTGTCGTCGTCGTCATTTTTCCCTTCATCGTCGAGGGAAAGATATAACTTATTACAAATAAATTATAGAGGCAAATCGGTTGTCCGTATAAATATTATAAAAGTTTTTAAAATGCGGAAGTAATTTACTCGCACTTGCAGCAACATTCGTAAAGATGGCTACGGTACTAACTAAGCATCAACATCAACTTGTCACTGTATCCACATTGGCGGAGGAAGGAAGATGCATTCATTTTTTATAAAATATTCTATTCCTGATAATAAATGCATACACATACATAAAAAAATGACCTATCCTTCCTATCCTATCATCAACACGGTCATCAGCATCATTATCATTATAATGGACACTTTAAAATCATTCTGTTTTCACTACATTTCATAACGATGGGGCATCCTAAGATAAAATTTTCGGGTAGAAAGATTCTCAATGTCAATGTCATAGTAAAATTGATTACTAGTTCAACCGATAAGCATAAAAGTTTGGTCAAAATAAATGAGAAAATGAACATGCCTAAAAACTGAACGATAAAAGGTAGCATTTAAAAAAATACCACTTAAATAAATACCATTTGGTGACCAAGCTCGTTTCCGGGAGAGGTGATTTATTCAATAATGAACTGTACAGCTATGTACACGGTGGTAAAACGCAAAGCTATAAAATTTTGGTTACATGATTTTTAAAACACTAAAGTCAACGAGGATAATGATGATGATGATGGTTGCAGGTGCACTGCAATGAAAAGTGCAATAGGTTATGTAAGTAAGGTACATAAAATGTAATGAGGGGAAGATGGCTTGTTAAACACACCACAAACTTAAACGAATGTACATGACCATGGCGACGACGTTTCAAACTGGCAATAAAACGGGAGTTTATTTTTTTTTCAGGGAACGAGCTTTGTAAAAAAAAGTTTAAAGGTTGTTGAGTATAAAAAGACGAAATGTAAGAAGGAATGCTGTCGTGTCACCTGCCATATAATATGAATGTATCTTTGTATATCTGCAACCAAAAGCAACGTCCAAGGAATATCTACCCGTGCCCTGCTGCTTTGTAGACTGCCTCAACATTTTATGTTTGACCTTCACAATAACGATATGGTTTTTAGGTAGATTATAAAAAACAAGGTATTTAATTTAGTAATTTATATCAACAAGTTTGCTAGCAATCTTGTACGTCTTTTTTTCAGGTATTTCAAGTTTAATGAATATAAAATCTACAGTGTAGAATCTCATGATTAACCTCTTAAAGTTGAAGTTGTGTGCTTTTTCTTGTAAAACATGCTTGTTGTCATGTTGTACTTTTTTATGTATAAACGTAGAAAAATGTGCATCCAATATCGCACTCAACCTCTTGGTGTCATAAGAAAAGATATAACTGCGTAGAGAGTCTGCAACCTGAATATTTACCCGTTCCGTCCTCTTTATATACCCTGTGGATTTTTTTTTGGCTTGCAGCCAAAAACAATTAAAGTTTTATTGCTTGTAAGTATCATCATTGTTCTTTTAAAAACAATTGATAATTAGCAATTAAATACAGCAATAAAAATATCCGAATAGTTAATAATCTATTCATTAGAATTTTGTTAAAAGGGAAAATGACATTGTCTTTTTCCTGCCAAACCTTTTCAGTAAGGTATCAGCATTAACAACAAAATCTTACGTGTGATTTATTCCACACGTGGAGACTGTTTTCCAGAAAGAAAATACATAAAAAAGTTGTCCGTTTATTCATTTATCTTGTTGGACACATGATAAATTTTCACAGCTAGGTTTGCCAATGCTAGTACTCTTCCTAATTAAATTAATACGTAAACTGATGTGATGACAAGCGTCTAAGGAATTTCATTCACATTTCCTTCTTTTTTTTCCTCCGCTAATACTTTTAGCCCTCAATAAATATAAAAAGAGTGCAGACACTGTAAAGCCTGCCAATCCATGTCCATAAAAAAAATCTTAATCCCAACAAGATAAATCCTTGCTTCCTCACTTCTTTCTATGTGACCATTATACTACCAGCCAAAGAATAAAATTAAAAGCGCATAATATTATTCGCATTCATAAAACGGTTCTCCTTTTTTTATTGACGCTATGAAAAATGATGGTGGTCAGCACTACTGGCAAGAGGAAAATACAAAATAAATACTTAATAGCACACCGAGAAACAGGCTCATTCAACTTGTTGGTCCGTCGGAAGTATTTTGATGATGGGATGTTGCTGACCACTCTACACACACATCTTTCGGTGTAGTGAACAGTACACATATATATATTTTTTATGATATGATAAGTAATATAAGTAGTGCATTGCTTCTTGTGGATATGAGAGATGTGGATGGCGATGACGAGAAAGCAATAAAAAAGTTATTATTTCGTAATAATAGTGGTAATATTGATGTTGTCGTCGTAAATGTAATGCTTCCCGTTTTTACGATACGTTTAGTCATTGCCATCTTCTTAAACCAATTTATCAAGTTTTTTATCTCTCTCTCTCTCTCTCTCTGTATTTAGTTTAGTTCCTGCTTTTTCACGATGCTCATCATCATGACAAACATGAAACTTGTCAATGATGATAATATTTGCTTTGCCAAAAAAATAAGATTTTTTTTCTGTATATTCCAACACACACAACATTTAATAGCTTGTAGTATGGCATCTAACTTGTTTGCGATTCTTGACCACAACAACAAGAGCCATCTTTCTCTTTGAAAAGTTTGCCATGAATGCCTATGACACTCACATCATCATTACTCATTCACACAAGAAAAGCGACCAGGACGAGGACGACAAGGAGAATAAATAAACAAATAGAAAAAAAAGATACCCGACACATATTTTTCGCCAGCTATGCTAAAAAGAAGCCGGAGGAGTGTGTGTGCGTTGTTTGCGGAGGACAACGACGTGATTTGCAAAATAAGCTGTGAGAACGAGAGTGTCACGTCGTAGTAATATTTGTTGTAATAATAATGAGACGATGACGTAAAATAGGTATGTAAGTAATATTGAATATTTAGAAGGTGACCTATACACTTTGTATGCATTATTATTTTTACAAATCATCCCCACTCATGTGACCAAAAAATGCAAGCAGGCATGAGATTATACTATATACTTACATGAGATGATGACGAGAGGAATGACAAACCCGAGAGGGGGAGAAGAGAGAGAGAGATGCTTTAAAAAGATAAGATATTATATACACATCTACCTAACTACTACAAGCAACTACTTGTACTTATCATTATCACCTCATCAGAATCATCTTCATAAATCTCGGTTGTAGTGGTCTTGTCTAATTTTCGTGGCATCTTCTCTTCTCTTTTAACTATTTACTGCAGTGGTTGTACTGTAATATGACGTGCCTAAGTGTTATGTGAACAGCATTGCTAATGATTTTCTATCGAGAAAGGAATTATTTTTATTTATCATCTTCAAGATCTTTCTTTTTTGCTGGTGCAATTGTCGTTGTGCCGCTGCGCTGTACTTTGACAAGGGAATGAAATATAACACGGATTTAACGAGCGAAAATAAATAAAAGGACGACGCCGATGATATGTAGTAAAAATAAGAACATGATCTCATCACCATTCACCACGGTATAGTTTTTTAGTTCACTACTGCTGCTTTTCTCAGTAGCGGTATCATTCTCTCGGAAAGAAACGTGAACTATGCTTGTGCACCGAGTGGAGAGAAAAAAATATATATGCCGGCGATGATGCAGAAACCGGTGTGTTGTTAAAATGTTAAATGGTTTGCATGCATATAACAGGTAATTAATATTATTATTAGCCGTTATTTTTAACAGGTAGCCAATTTTAGAAGAAAATTTATGATGATTATACTGCTTAGATTAGAAAGCTAAAATGAGAAAATAATGCATGGTTCGATAAATAAGGAGGATTGTTAATTTAAATGCTTTCCTATAAATGCTAAATGATTGGTTGTGTAGAAGAGTGTCGAGAAATGGAGATAATCGTAAAGAAAAGTAGAGCAGCACAAGTCAGAGGAGACCTGAATCCTCTTGAAATTTTCACGCTAGTCGAACAGTCTAATAATAATTGGTAATGAAGTAAAAGTAGGTGCTTGTTTTTCGGAGTTGTACAACATGAGAGCATTGTATTTCATCCAGCCATGTTTCCCATGAGAAGGAACCTCGTTGAAATGGCATGGATGGGATGGGTGCAACACGAGTGAAAGTTGAAGTGATTTTTAATCTTCAACGGGGAAAAACAAGGAAGAGAAAGCAAATAAAATGAATAAAAAAGAATGGTGTGCGTTTTTACAACACTGCTTGTAGTTACCTGATCAAAATCAGAGCATATAAAATAGCCCAAGGAAAAGCACTGCTGCTTCTGCTACTGCTGTTGGCACTGCCCTCGACTTTCTTATTCCAGCTTGTTGAAAAGTACAATTTTTTGTTCTTTTACGTTTTCCTGCTCCTTGAGACTTTTTTTTCAGAGATTCACTTAAATAATGAGTAGGATTTTGTGTGTGTAGGTAGATCAGGTTACTAGCTGCCCGTCTGCATATCACTTTCCTCTTCTGATTTTTTTTCTGCTGCTGCTCCTGTGTGCGGAGAGTTCAGTTTTTGTCTTGTTGGTTGAGCAACCAGCAAGTTTAAAGAAAGCAAGAAAAAAATTTTTTCAAGAAAAGAATTCTTCTCAACTCTCCCTCCCTCTCTCAAGTCAGTAATCTCTCTCAAGAAATACAAAATAGTTTAAATTGCTGAAAACTGTTAATACTGACAATAGAAAGATTTATGCGAAGAGTAGCTCAAAATGAACGTTCCTTCCGTTTGTCTTTGTAAAGAATTAGCGTTGCTAAAAGTAGCACAAAATCCTTTTATTCATACAAGCTTATTTACCAGAATATTTTGTTAACTACGTATGAATTTCACTGACTTCCATCACTTTTCTACGTCAACAAATAATTCTTATTTTCCCCTGTTTTTAACACAAACACCTTCAATGACTAATTAATTTTCCCGTAAAATAATTTTCTAACACAGCTTATCTGTAAATCACCGAAAATATATATCCTGGCGAGTAATTATTATTATTTTTTTACTTTTTTATGCTAATTAATGCAGAAAATATCCGATGACGAAATTTCACTCTGGCTTGACTCTTTCTTCTGATGCTATCACCGTCGTCCTTGTTGCTGCACTGGCGTTTTTTGAATATGTGCGTAAGTTGTGTATATATTTGTGTGTATGTGTGTGTCCTTACATGACCACTACAATGGCGGGACTAAATGCTTCCTCCACTTGGCAAACGTGTTTATAGGAATGAAAAGTAGGAAAAATGAGCGAGCCTTACTATTATACATTATATTTTTTAAAGTGCAATGCATAATATATATATTATTCATGTAGATGATGAGAAGAAGAGAAGATGGAGGAAAAAAAAGATACCACTAGATAGAAAAACATTGCATAGATGATACCTGTTGTTGTTGCAGCGACCAACAGGAGGACCGACCCACCGACAGTGACAGTTAGTTAGACTATTGAACACTCAATTATTATTCTGCGGTCCACCACCACCATTCTTTTTCAGAATACTCGTCCTTCTTCCTCCTTTTTATTATGTACATACTTGGTCAAAAGTAGCCAACAAACCTGGTAAAGCCGAAGAAATATATACGAAGAAGAAAAAAAAGGGATGGTAGGCCCATGATGATAAGGATTGACCATAATACTCATTATGAACAGATAGGGAGATGCTCTGCACTACTCTTTTTTATTTGGCGTGTATGTATGTATGTCTGCTTTCTTTACAAGTTTGCAATGTCCATTCTATTTACATGATGATGATGATGGTAGTGAGCAACAGCAGCACATTTTATTATCATTACATAACGTAACATGAAAAATACAGCCTGAACAAGGAAGCAAAAGAAGATGATGGTCATCGTCATCATCATCAAGATCGTCGTCGTCGTCGTCAGCAAAGAAGAAAAGAAGAAGAAGAAAAAAAATCAGCAAATTTAAAGCAACCAGCAGCAGCAGCAGCAGCGACACTGAAGAACCGATCGTCTTTGGTCGGAATGGGATCCTTTCTTTGCGCCAAGCTAACTAATATCGCATTGCAACTTTTGCTTTGCTAGAGGCTTATATAATGCGGTACCTTTACCTTACTTACTTATTTGCTGTTGTTGGTTACCTTTTCTGAAAAAAACATTGGACTGATGCTGTTAATGACGAAGGAATCAAGATGATCTAGAAGATAGATGTAAAACCATAAGCCAGCCACATTTACAACAAACATATCCCTACATCAAAATCTTGTGCCGTTCTTCTGGCAAATATGGTGGCTTGTCTTGTGGTGGTGGTGGTGGTGGTGACTGGGACCGTGTGATGATAAGATGAACCAAGTTTCATTCAACCATTGCATTGTAATGTGTTTCGGCTTTATAAGCATAAATGATTTTTTTTCAGACGAGCCAGGATAGCCGCTGTGTATTATATATCTGTTGTATAAGAGCTGCCCTTCTTTTTTTACGCAAGGATATAACAGGTTATATCACCATCACACTTTTTTTTGTCTTTGTGTCCCCTTTTCACTTTATGCCTTTATAAGTTATAAAATTGGAACGAAAAAGAATGACATGCAAATTGGTAAGCAGATACAAATTAAATTTTGAAAAAGGAGATCAGCCAAAAAAAAAGATCTTTCATGTCATGTAAGCAAGTCATCATATCAGCTCTCAGAAAATTTTTGAAAGATGGGAGAGCAAAATCTCTGTGTGAAAATAGCTGTAGTGGTTGTATTTTTGTAGATGTCTAGTGATGTCTGCTGTATATACACACTCACATTGGTTGATGTGGTTGTTGCGGCACTTTCTTTCCGTAGATTCATCATCACGAAGGATCACGATCATACCCAGTTGTTTTCTTGAAAGAAAAGAGATGCATCTTAATCGTAGTCAAACATGATGTTGTTCATGATAATATGAGGACGATGATGATGAAAATGATTGCAACTTTTTTCGCTTTTTCAATGTTAGGTTGTAGTAATCCTTCTAAAATCCCTATATGCAGCTATACAAGTCTCTTGAGTATTTCGCCTTTGAAAATTCTTATCAAGGTGATGTGTGTATTATGGTAATGCTGATCAGGATTATCTCTTGTGATGATGACGAGAGGATGATAACGAATATATGATTATTATTATGTAATTTGAAGATAGATACCAATACGATAGCATTTTGATGATGATACACCACACGTTGCTTTTTGTAACTTGTCAGGTTCTTGTTTAAATTACTTGTGTATTTAAGTGTATACGTGTTCGATGTGAACGACAACGGAACGCATCTCTCGCTTAAGATGATTTTTGTGCAACGTAAAACTTAACACGGAAATGCAAAAAAGGAACTGGTCATTTTTTTAGGGAAATGAAATTGTAGTCCGGCGTTTCTACTACTGCTGGTGCTGGTGGTGCTGATGAGCTGTAAAAGTTGCATTTCATTTGTTCAACAGATTGAGATTCAGACAAGTGGTCAGACTGATCATCATCCTAAAAGTGGGCATCTCCCTTTTACTCAAATGTACACGCATAGATGCTTATTATGTATTTTATTAGCATTGTTTTTATTGGTTTGACCGGACCGCACAGTGATTGCTAGAGTCTCATTGACGGCCAACCGTCAGTTTTATATACTATTTTGAAACTTAATGATATC
>JAHZMV010006249.1:0-55115 GCA_027743765.1 Coecobrya sp. COE2
AAGAAAGGTCATTTTGATCTCGTTACTCGCTCGTTACTCGTACGAGCCGAGCGAGTTTACGAGAATCCCGGTGTACCGGGACTCGTTGCACAAGTCTACTAGTTACCACGGTCGCAATTGACTCACAAATCAAATCACCATGAGAGCATGATACATATTTATCGTCCAAAAAAAAGACCACATTCCACATCATTCTGTCCTTTCCCACTATATATATTCTCAACCACATTTTTTTCTCCTTCCATGCACACACCATCATCATCAACATTAACATCACAACCTAATTCCGTAATTCCTGTCTTGACTCTTCATTGTGATTTACCAAGAAAAAAAAAGAGAGGATGGTTAAGAATCATTAACTGAATTAAAAATTTCCTCTCTCTCTCTTTCCATCTCCTCCTCTTGTTCTTCTAGAAGAACGTGAATAGAGAAACAAAAGCAAAAGAAAAAAGCTACCGCTGCTGCTTCTGATACACAGAGGTTGGGCCGAAAGAGATTAAAATATCCACCAAGAGAGAATGTTAGATACAGTTATCTACGTACGTGTGTGTTTCTCTCTCAATTTTCATGTAATGCATGTACACATGCGAGAGAAATTCTTTTCTAGAGAGAGAGAAGCAGCGTGACTTTTTAATCCTCCACGTTTTTCAGTAGTGAGTATAATAAGATAACTTATTAATACCCATACCACCATCTCCATCAGTATCATCATCATCAGTACCACTTTTCGTCGTCAAAAGAAAGGTACTAATAATCTGACCATGCTTTGAATTCATAAAATAAAGAAAAATCCTCTCCTGAAAAAGAAACACCAAGAGAAATGGTTGCCTCTTTTGTATATCCAAAAATAAGAATACCAGAGGCTTGCTCATCTACACACACACACCATTCTCGTCAAACATGCTCGATTCACTTCACACTGACAAATTGAATATAAAAAAGGTGTATTTAAAAGGAGGGACATGCTCATTTCGCTCAGAGGGTTGAGTTTTTTTGTGTTTTTGTCGATCGACTATAGTCTGTAGTAAAAAAAAGTAACATGAAATTTTGCCTCTTTTGTTCCAACGTCTGAAAAAGATGGAGAGAGACCAACCGCAACCACAGCAGCAGTAGTGATGACGATTTTAATGATCGAGCTATTTAATAATCATCCTGGTTTTTTTGGCTGTTTCATATAGTCTACCAATACAAGTTATCAGATAAAATGCATAATATGTAAGTGAAGATAAGATTACAGGATTTTCTTTATCAGATGTATGCATTTTATATATTTATATTACTTGTGTAACAAGGATATCAAAGCGACAGTATTTTTGCTGCAGAAGCAGCAATGCATTATATCTGATAACAAAAAAGGACTCCTACTTTTACTCAATTATCGACAAATATGGAAGCCTTTAATCCTTTTATGTGAGGAGACCGCCTTCTCAAATCTAGTCAAAACATTTTACCTGTCAATCTTTCTCTTGTTCTTGTGTGCGCAGTAAAAGAAATCATATTTTTTTTCAGGTGGGTGCATCCATATCTCTATATATATAAACATTATTATGTAAATATATTATGATACACACACACATCATCGACAGACTCTCATATCAAATATTCAAAGTGTGTCCTCATGGCATGTTCGGGGAAAAAAATAAGTAATAAATTATCAATCAAAATTCCACCCATCGGCAATACAAACTAAACAAAAATATATTACATCTTTTATTCTTTCTCTGTGCACACATATTATACATATCCACATGTGAGAACAACCTCACAGCTTCTCAAATTACGTTTTACATTATTGCAGTAACAAATTGATGCTTTGTTCAACTTGTTGTAAGGATAAAAAAACATACATATTTTTTCTATTCGTAGGTGTCTAGAAAGAGAGTCTGCGTCTATCTACCTCTTTATCTACCATCTACCGACAGCGGTAGCAGCAGCAACGCAGCGGAAGAGAAGCTCCACATTTTTTTCGCCATGTTTCCTTTCTCGCTCATGTTTTTTTTTGTTTCCTTTCCTGCTAAGCTACCTGCAGATATTACGCTCAGGCAAACAAGACTACTTTACTTGCTAATAATATTATCTTATCAAAGAGAACTATAATAACAACAGTAAAAACCCATGTTTACTCACTATCACCAAGATCAGCACACAGCCACAGAGAGAGAGAGAGAAAAAAAAAACTGCCGCAAGCTTTACAGAAAGCATATATACATTTATTATTGTATGTATTTTTGTGGTTTCCCTTCCAATAAAAACAACCAGAAGCAATGATGGCATGTAATACAATCCCATTTACCTATTTCGGAAATGGACCACAAGTTTCTTTTTTTTTGATGGTGCGGCAAAGGGTGACGATGATATGATAATAATAATAAAAAAATACAAATAGCAAGTCAACTCTTGTTGAACCGACGCCGAAGGAGACGCCATTATTATCAAAAAAATGGGTCTTGGCTCTCACATTGATAAACATATATATTATTTGCTTGTGTATATATTTGTAGCGATATATATCATTGCAAAATTTGTGTATTTCGAGAAATCGAAACAAGAACAAGTTTTAAAAGTTTTTGTTTTAGAAAAAATAAACCATTTTTTGAGAGCCTTTTTTTCAAAGGATTTAACTTTTATGTTTTTGCAGAACAGAGAGAGAGAGCCACCCCAACATCAACAACCAAACTTTGTTTCCTCCTATTTTTTGCATTCATGCATAAATTTAATGACATCTCGCTCTCTCTCCCTTTAACCACGACAACGCATGCAAAAAAGATGGCACATTATCTTCAACGACTAGGATTATTATTACGATGTCGACCATAACGCTTTTACTGTTTCCCATTCCCATTTGCATAATGCTTGCAATCCAGTCATCTAAACGATCTATAGGAACCCCATATAGCTAGATATAACATGCGTATAATATAATTTGAATGAGTGTAATATCCAGTTCCTTTCCATTCTTCTATTATTTCTTCTCGTCGAGAAAAAAAAATTCAATACCTATTAAATATTGCGAGTGCCAAGGAAATACATTCTACTGCGTAAAAAGACATTCTCGCCTTTTATCATTCCAACAATGAAGACGTTTTCTCTTCCCATCCTGCTGATAATGACGGCAATGCAATACCCCAAAATAATGACAATTAAGCTATAATAATATTGTAAAGTTTGATGAGATGAGATTGACGAAGAAAAGGAAGAAATGGCTCATTTCTCCCGTTTTTTCTGTGCATTAATTTTTTCCCTTGTGGAGTCTTGAAGTAGGAGAAACGCAGAGAGACACCACCACCAGCATCCGTTTTTCGTATTACCCCGAGCCATACCCACACAGCAAAGTACAAAGATAACCAATGCCGATATAATATAGAAAGATGATAGGTACAACGTGGCCTGTGTGATCCTCCGTCATTATAATCATTATTATCATCATTGTCATTGTGCGCACCATTATCACCCTGCTCCACACAGACACCATCCAAAACTCCCTTTGCAATAAAAATAAAAGTAAAAATAATAATAATGATAATAGTAATATGGAATAAGAGTCTCTCTATGTAAATGTCCTCTTGTATCCATTACACAGATCATCATATCATCAGACCGGGAAGCGTTGTCATATATCGTCATAATAACTGCTTCCACCATCATCGTCAACCCTCACAACTATGCTCCCTTTTATACTAGTCAACTTATGCGGTTTTTAGTTGAGTATTCATGTCACCGTATAACTTTCTATTATTATCGTCCCATCTTTTCCTTCCATTGACAATTTTTTTTAATCCTAAAGGAAAAAAAATGTGGGTAAACGAAACCATTTCTTCTTGCTCTGGCAAACTTGGATAATCTCAAGTAGCGAAGAACGTAAGGTTGGTAATATGCAATTTATTGTTACTTTACAGAGGCAAGGAACTGAAAAAGGGTTAAAAGATATCAAACGACACGTGAAACAAATGAAGAGAGAAAAAGAGAAGAAGAAAATGGGTATCAATGTAGAACAAAGCAAAAAAAGAGGAGAGTTATCACGTGCTATGAAGACGGCGACAATGGTTAACGGCAATGATTGCTATATATACAGCCATGCTATATAGCTGCCGTTTATTTTTTTTTGCGAAGAGCATTAGCGATTCTATAATATTATATTGGTGTACTACTGCCGGTGGTAGCGGCGGTGGAGGGGAAGAACAAGAAACAGACTTTACGAGAATGGTTACTGCTGCCATGGAGGATATGTAATGATTGTCATCAAGTGCCATAATGCGAACATTAGACTCCAGATGACTCTATCAATCGAAGGACATTGCGTCACGTTTTTTGCCCCTATCGTCATATAATATGATGAGATGATGGTGGTGGTGGTGGTGGTATGCACAATAAAAATACTAGTACTATTACTACCGCTGTGATAACGTGTACGTTTTTTATAGGATATCAGGGGAGAAAACGGGAACAAGACTACAGGAAAGTATGAAATGATGCCATAAACACAAAAAAAACATACAAAAGCGCAGAAAAAAATGTAGGGAAAAAATCTATATTATTATGTCGCTATAACAACAACACTGTGTTTTTGGAAGCTCATTGCAGAATGTAAAAGTTGCAGTTTTCCATGGACAAAAGAAAGAGAGAGATGCGAAAGGAGAGAGGAGGATGGATGCAAGGCGGTGTTGTGTGGGATGGCAGGAACAACGACAGCGATAATCTTGATGATGATGGCTGTTGTATGTATGGTTATAATCATAATAACAATAATAATAATATCATCGCCCCTTCAAGAGCACTTAGACGGTCATTGAAAAAAGTGTGATGTGACGATGTGATGCGAGTGCTGTTGTTGTGGATTGTGTGTGACGAAGGATATGATGGCGATATGGCTGTGGAAAAGAAACAGGAAACAATCTTCGTATATAAAAAAATATACCCACGTATTATTATTACACAATGCGCGCACTCATCTTCTGATGCTGCTGTTGGGTTTTTTTGGTTCTAGTCTACTTGTATTTCTCTCTCTCTATTCTTTTCGTTTTCTTCAACCGGAAAAGGTAATTCTACCGAATCACGTCTCAGAATGGGAATCGGCTCATAAAGTGACTATAAAAGTAAAATAAAGGGCTGCACGATAATTTTTTTTCTGTGATAGTAGAACTAGTACTGGTGGAAATAGTAGCGGTAGTGATGATGGGACTACTATATAGATACCTATATGAACAAGGAGGATCATTAGAAACATGACTGGAATTGCCTTGGCTCCGGTCATTTTCATGACATTACATCCATTCGACGACTCTTTAAACTATCATTGTGATGTGATGAAGATTGCTTACTCAATCCCTTTACTTATGTTACGATCATGGTGATGATCATCATTATGACTATGACGACGAGGAGGACGATATCATGATGTTTAGTATAGTGCTTACTACTCACTACTCCATTTCATAACTACCGACAGCCTAACGGCAGCAGTGATGGTGGTGGTGGTGCAAAGCAGTAGTGCACATAACCATTTTACACTGCAATTTACAATATTATATACTTCTCCGATCTTTTCAACTGCTTAATAATATAATACAATTGATATATCTATTTTGTATATTGCTCCTTCTAAGCTACGTGCACATTATATTTTCCAACAAAGACAGACTTTATATCCTTGTTTGAAAAATTAAAAGGCGACTATTGAAAGTAATTCCGGGTAGTGCTGGTGGTAAAAGCCATATAAATGGAAGAAAAGTAATAATAAAGCAGACAAGACTATCATTTCCACTTTGAGAGCAATTCTGAATAAAAAATTGTATATTGTAATGGTGTGTTGGCCCCACCTGGACGGTTTCTTGATTTTCACAACAAGGTCGTTATGAAAAATTTATATAGAAATATCTGTCCTGACAAACACACACTTTTTGCATACACAACGATATGAGTGGAGTCACTGTTCAGCTCAGATTTAATTTAATATAGCCCTTTATGGACCACAAGCATATAGTATTTTGGTTGAATAAATCACACCTTTAACTAGGCTGCATTATTATTTGCAACTAGCAGCAGCAGCAGCAGAAGGATTAATTTTTTCACGACCAACGACTCTCATTTCTCTCTCTCTTTCAGCCTCCAGCAGCCCACAGCAAAATTAATTTTATACCAGAAGGTTGACATGATTCAACATTTTGTATGTAGATAGCACGTTATATAACACGCATAATGGAGATATGACGTACGACGATGAAAGATACTTTCAGTTTTATTACGAAATGAGAATCCTTTTAAGTGAACCTCAAAACTAAATCAGGTCGACGAGGACAACAACAACAAGGTTGTTTGTTTTTCTCGTCGTCTGTTACTAGCAGGTACATAACTACACAATATAATTGTGCCAGTAAATACAAATTTTATATATATACCTGAGTAATATGAATATCTGTTAAAACCAGTAAAAGAAGTGTCTCAAGTAGTAGCATCAGCAGCAAACAAGTTAAATTGAGAAGCAAAGGGAATCTCATACTCCAAAAAAAGAAGAAGCTCTTCACTTTTTTTTTTGTTAAAGCAAACAGTCATATTATATGTAACGCTTTAAAAAAAGTCTGTGCTCTCATAATAAATATATTCACTCACTTTAACATTATTTTTTTTTTGTCTATGAAAAAAAAGACCGTCTCGCCGTGTGTATACTTATGGATTGCTTTACTACTACCAGCAAAACACCGACGCTGCTGCTTGGAACAACATAAAAGGAATAAATTACGTTAGGAATAAAAAAACACCAAATTCAATCTTGCCAACTAACATAATTTCATTCCCTTTTTATCGAGAAAATAAAGAGATAAAAAGTAGGGAAAAGTACGACGTGCGTATAGAGGTACTTTTATTTAACATGTGTGTATAGAAAGGGCAACATTGACAAAATTACTTGAACAAACATTTCTCTTTCTCCTTTGATTTTTTTTCTCTGTCTACTTTGTCCTCTCAACTCTTTTCACAACATTTTCTTTTCAGTTTACCTGTACAAGAGTAATATAATATGTATAATCTTTGTATTTGCACAATGTTCTATATATTTACTTTGTAGTTTTATATTTAGCTACTTTTTTTCTGCTCCTTACTTACAAAAGCATTATGTGTCACTAGAATCGTGGCCTGATTAACATGGTATTGTATCCACTGACATGGAAATGAAAGACGATAAGAACCAATTATTATTAGGTATAATGTACAGATCGGGATATATAATTACGGTGGCTTTAAAAGGCTTGTCATTCATTCCTCACATATCCGTAGTGGTTGTTGCAAAAGGCAATTTCATGGTATCTACTTATCAGCAGAGAGCAACAATTGAATGGATAAAAAAGAATAGAGAAAGCATATTTTAGTAGTAAATACGCGCACATAAGTCACACAAGTGAGCATATGAAAATTGGCAGAAAGCTACTAAAACGGTTGCTTCTCATGTATCCTTTGTTTTTATTACTTTCCCTCCAATAAGGCAACTTTTCCTCATCAAGTTTTCCACAACGAAATTATTTCCTTTATCTTTCTTGATACTGACTGCTACCAAGAAACCATAATAATAGGCCGTCAAATTACGATTATATTACGTTGTCGTCAACGACGATAACACGACACATACACATGAGAACAACCTGAGGGAAAATACATGCCTTAATACATAATTTAAGTAGAATACAATACGGAAGTTATACAGAGAGAAAGGCATTGGAGCTCACCAACTTTCCAGAGAGAGAAAGGACACGGGAGACGAGCATGAAACTTGGTAGGAATCACAAGATGATGAGCATCATCAAAGGACAAATCTCATAAGGCGCATTACGATTTTACCATAATCTGATAATCCACCTCTCTCTCTCTCTTCTCTTGAACAAGAAGAATCTCTTTTAGACCACCGAGGTAGAAATAATTTCCGCTCTTTTGGATATCCTATTTCTCTCTCTTCCTTTCATTTTCTTCTTCTTCTCCAGAGAAAATCTCCTCTCTATTTCGCTTTCACTCTTGCTTGGTATTTATACTGGGTCGCCGTTGTCACAAGAAAGGAAAGTTTATCAGCAGAAGCAGCAGTAACGTCAAGAGGATAAGAAGAATAAATACAAGAGCAAAAGAAGAAAGAAGCGGATTTTTTTCTTTTATATTCCTGTTGAAAAAGACAGGAGAAAGGAGACGAAAAGAGCTCTTGTGCTTTTCCTTGTCTATCTCTCTCTTTCTTCCTTGAAGAGGATGTAATAAAAAAAGGGTTGTATAATAATGTTATATTGTACACATATTGCTGAGCTGCTGTGGAATGTCAGTCTGTCTGCCGGATAATAATGTGCCACTATTGTAAACATACGTCCTCGTGCTTGCTTCTTTTTACAACATTTTATCTTTTTGTCGGACCTGCTTACTATCCATGACTACTTCCCACTCGGAAAAAAAAATGCTGGTGGTGAAGATGATGATGACATTCAATTCAATTCTGTTGGGCTGTTTTGGAAACGGCAGCAGGCGTGTTTGTGTGTACCACATACATTGGGAAAGTGATGTGATGTTGATAGAAAATACATGGACAAGAGAGTAAAAACAGAAGAAGGAGAGAAAAAAGACTTGACAGAGTTGACACTTGATGGCACTTGTTAAAGAGAAGAAGAGAAGAGAAGTGGTGGTACTTGTTCTGAGAGAGAGAAAGAAAGAAGGAAAGATAAGAAGGAGAAAATGTGAACATTTTCCATGAGTATTTCTACTACTTTACTCTAGTAATTCCTTTTTCTTCCTTGTTCTTCTTCTACTTAAGTACCTCGAGCGTTATACTAGTACTTGCTTTAATGCTGATGATAATCAACAAGAAGAATATAAGCACATCATTTGCCACAAGACTGCATTAAGCTTGATGGTGGTGGTGGTGGATGGAAAAATAATGGTTTTGCTTGACACTCCTTGTTACAGGAAATAAATCTTTCCAAGTGAGAAAGAGGAAGAAACGGATTTTTTTTTTCACGTGGATTATAGTATCTAACCACAAATAACAATTGGTGGAATGATACTGTATGGAAGATAACACACGGCAAATGAGAAAGAAAATGTATGAAGGCGCTGATGGTGAAAATGGAATTAAAAAGGGATTTCAGGTGTTACAATTAAAATCCACTTTAATTCTACACGTTCATTTTAATAGGCTTTGCTGGAGGAGCTAGCTATATGTACATATGGTAGAATATTTGAAACTGGAAAGATGAGATTGCTCACACGTGTGTAACAAGAAAGAAAAGTGTGAGTGACACAAGAGCAAAGGATAATATTATTTCCACACGACAATTTCCAACAACGGTTCGTTTCATAATAGTAATATCGTCAACTCACAATCTTTCACGCTGTCATTATCAGCACAGTAGTATGTCAGGCGATGGTAGTAGAGAATGAAACCTTACGCCGGTGGCAGAATGAGTGCCGTGTGAAACGTAATGCAATTATCCAATTAGCAAGTTGTACACACACACATACACGACATGCTCCATGTTGGCGTGAGGACTACGATGATTACTAATTTATTTGCGGAATTAACCCTACGTCTGGGTATTTGAGTTTACAAACGTAGGCAACAAGTTTTACTCACTTATTATTACATTCCTGTTAAATTGTAATTTAATCTCCTATACAAATACTCAGGATGACATAGAGTGAGATCGTAAACGGCTGTGCTGTCATTCGTCATGAGTGGATGATTAAAACATTACATCGTTGGGTATAAAAATTAAACTTGTGTTTTAAAATGTAGTTTTATGCAAAAGATTAATTGCCAGGCTCCACCGAGACTCGAACTCAGATCGCAGGATTCAAAGTCCTGTGTGCTAACCATTTACACCATGGAGCCATTGGTGAGAAAACTGAGTTTAAATAGAGACTTTCGGTCATAAACTAATAAACTGCAGTTAAAACAATTTGGGAAAAGTTGTTATTACATTTGAGCATAGCATTTAAATAAATGATACCCTACTTCAGTTTATAAAATACTTTGTCAGTTATCTGCGCTCCGTCATTTCCTTTTTTCCACTCTGTAGATGGAAAGGCTATCTGGATTCATGAACTCTTGTGTGATAAACTTGAATGAATGAATGCAATCGAAAATGCAACAAAATGCTGACATAAGCAGATTAACAACTTTCTCATTCATTCAGCTTTTTCAACCGCTGTGTAGTTTCTATTGCATGATTCATTCCTATTATACAAGGCATAAAAATCTACACTATACATTTCATCGCCATAATTATTATTTTAAAAGCTCTCAAACGAACCATTAAAAATGTAAATCCACTGTAATTACTTTAATCCTTCCAAATTGATGAACATAAAACTCAACGAAAATATTATAACAACATAGTATATCGACATAACATTCCTCTATTAATTTACTCCTATACTCTTCCTTTACCCGTCAACTGATTTCTTTTTAATTGGGAAACTTAACAGCGGCTCCATGGTGTAAATGGTTAGCACACAGGACTTTGAATCCTGCGATCTGAGTTCGAGTCTCGGTGGAGCCTGCAAATTCATTTTTTTGCACTCACAATACCCAGTTACACAATTATCCCACTAATTAATTAGTATTCATCCAATATTCTACATCAGTTTAGTGTCCTTTAAAAAATAATTGATCAGTAAATTATTCTGACAAGAATTCACGACCATGAATTTCATAATGAAGCATTTTTGTTGCTTGAGTTGTGGGAGTAAATTACTGGCGTATATAATGCTTTGTAATCCATTGTTATCATAATGCCCCAACCGCAACCCACAAAGCCATGCAATTGTTAATTTCCGTGTAAAACACTAAACATTTAATTACTTTGTAAATAAATTTTCCTCTTATTTTTATCACTATATTCGCTTTGATTCATCAGTAATCCTGGTATACATTACTATCATTATTAAAGCTAGACAGACACTAAATCAATCATCCATCCTAAAGTTACGCATAATAGAAATTAGTGTTTTGAATTATAATGATTTTATTTGCATACAAGCCTTCTAATTTGCTTATGACAGAGGATTACTACAATTTTCTGCATATTGAGTTATAACTCATCTTTAGAATTTGCTTGTTTATCTAACATCAGCACCAGCCAAGTCAACTGACAGGCAAAGATTTTAAAATTTCATATCATGTTTCTCGATAGTTACTCCATCCTTCCATGAATGAATCATGAATCCAATTTTCTGTAAAACATTTTGATATACAAACCACAAACAAATTGGATTGATGTTGTTGTTTCAGGGAAATAAAACTTGTTGTATTACAAGTCAAAAGATGAGATTTTTTCCTTTCTCTTTTTTTATCTGACGAGTACCAAGTATCATTGGTTTACGGTTTCAATTCATGTTTTCTAGCCATTCTTTCAAAGCTGTTGTTAGTCGTTATTGGGTTGACGTCTCCCAGGAAAAAAAACCTATGTCTTATCTTCTTATAAATGTCCAGCAAGACTACCTAAGTAAAACTTTATATTGTAGAGCAAACTGATGCTCTCTCCCTCTCTCTACATTTTTTTCTTCCAAAACGCGATAATATTCGATTTTGTGACTATTTTCATGCCCTTTCCTTTCCTCCTTGTCGTTATTATTAGTATATTATTGTCGGGGCACTTGAAAGACACATTTTTTACGACGCTACTACTACTACTACTACCGCTGCTTACTGTTTCCCCGTAAAAAAAACGAAATGTAAACAATGTCAAAGTACAACATGTAATGTACATAAAATCTTTTCAATCTGTGTCTGTCTGTCTTTCTTGTAAGTTTAACATGTACATAAAGAAAATGCATAAAAAATACTTCCCTTTTCTTTCCTCCCGTTTATACGACTTTTTCCACTACAGATATTTTTTTTCTGTTCATTGTGTGTTTTTTGTTGTTTGTTGTACTACAACTACACACAAGTTTATAACAAGTTGTAGTGGTGGGAGTATTAGTGAACTGGTAGTATAATAGGTTGTACACATTTTCTATGTGTTTTTTCTTTCTCTGTTTATCGTCAAGTTTCCCTTTGGTCTTTTTTGTTATTTTATAACAAAGCGAGTAAAAAACAATGCATTTTGTTGGCTTCTCTCTCTCTCTTGTATTATATGCTCTACCATGAATGTAAGTGCTCATATATATATATATCTGCTTAAAGTAAAAAAGTTAGCAAGTTACCCAGAAAAATTTTTTTTATTGTGTAAAGTAGACACAAGTATAAGCAATATAGATTGGGTAGACAGAGAGATACATAATATGTAAACTCGTAAAAAATGCAGAGAAGCGGATTGAACAAGAGAAGAAGAAAATGCTTGAAAATCGTATCACTTTTTCTTCTCCTTTCTCCTTTCCTTTTATACTTTTTTTTTCTTTAGGCCAGAGTGCAAATCAGTTTATGTTCCCAGTGCGTCTCCAGAAAGCAATATTTTGCGAATGTTCTACTTTTATACAGACCATTTGGCCAGGTCATAAAACCAAAAAAAAAGCAATAGCAGAGTAGTACTAGTGGCACTACATAACATCAAGAAGCTTGTCTTTCCAATAGAGAAAAAAGAAACGGAACAACTTTTTCTTTCCCTTTTTTCTTTCAAGAAAGCAGAGAGAAAAGAAAGAAAGAAAGAAAAAATGTTCTTACTGACTGCGGTACAATCCACATTTTCCACCAACAACAACACACATCCTTCTTCTTTTTCCCTTTTTTCTTGACTACTACACTCACTCCTTTACAGTGTTTCTTGATACTTGAAAGTGAGTGAGAGAAAGCGACCACCACACACCGCCATATAACAAGCTTGCCAATGAAACCACTATCCCTACCGCTGTAGCACTTTAGCTTGTTGTAGCTCGTCTTTCCTATTATTATAGTTCCCAACCGAGACATATTTTACATAGCAAGTGGCGTACGTCTTATCTTGCAAGAAAGAATAAAGAAAAAAGGCTGAGGAGAAAGAAGGAGAAAAGATAGATTTTTTTTCTTCTGTGTACTCTTGCGCGGTGTGGTGGTGGCAGTGGCATTCGTTCTGGCGTGGCGTGATGGAAAAGAGAAAGCAAGTTTTACTTGGTAGCAACTATATATACCAAAAAAAAAATTTATGTGGTTTATATAGTGTCAAATAAGCAAGATGTGTAAAAAGGATGTGATTTTTTTTGCTGGAAAATACTACAGAGCGATGTGATATGCGATCATAATAATAATAATAACGGAACAACATGGCTTTATATTTTTTGTTTGCGCCTTTCTTTCTGTGTTTTAAGGCCCTGTTTCTTGATCTGTTTAGAGGTTTTGTAAGAGAGATGATGGGAGTCGCCATATGCATTAAATTGCAATTGTTATAGACACAATTCATGACAATGGCTTGGCTAGGTCTGGGAGTAAGGATTGTGCCAACCTGAATAGGTTTTTATATTAGAAATTTTGGGTGGGTTAGTTGTGTGTCGTTGTTGTTGCCGTTATGCAATAAAGGAAGGGCTAACTGCCAAGAAAAAAAAATGGCGTTGAGTTGATAATTTTATGACAAGACAAGATAGTATACACACACGCTGATACTTTAACAACACCAGAGATGACAGTGGAAAAAATGAGCTGGTAAGTTGAAAGATAAAACTAGTCCTTTGACGAGACAATAAGGCAGATGTTTAATGTGTGGAGTAAATAACTGCAGAAAAATGTTTGTAATTTTAACGGTCGTTAACAACGGTAAGCATTGAGCGTTTGGATGAGAATACAGGTTGCCCCATCCGTTCATCTCTCTTTTTTCCGCGAAAAAAAACTACTCTGCCTTTTCGCTTTTCTGCACATGCGCAGCCAGTCAGCCGGCAACTCTTTTGGTTTGATGCTCAAATTAACTATCCAGTTGGAGTTTTGTGAATTTACTTGTTACTTGTGAATGGATTATTTAACAGTGCATAATTAAGTATCGTGAAAAGCACCTGGCAGAATGTATAGGAAGCCAAGGTACTGCCCAGAATTCGTTGGTGAAGGTAATCCGTACGGGACTCGGTTAAGGACCCGCATGGCAGCTCGTGATCGTAATGAGTCAGAGGAGTCACCTGGCCCAAGAGTTAAAATCATAAAACTTGAAGAGGTGGATATTCCGGTGGAAGTTGAGGCTCAGACCTGTGAGGTTCCACAGCTTACCCAGAAGCAGCCGGTTGTGAAACGGGAACCACCTTCCCCATCCCCACCGATGAAGAAAGAGATTGAGGATGAATCTTTGGCCATTCCATCTGCTACTGAGGAAGATCTCAGGATTTTTGCGAAGCGTAGAATTGAAAAGTTTGATCCTAGTTTTGTAAGCACCCATTTAATATTTAATTAAGGCTTGTAATCTTTTCCTAGTACTTTTTTCTAATTAAGAAGGGGCTTAATTTATTTATTTTAAATTAATTATTTCAGTTGAGAAAGGCGCACAAGGAGTTTACCACCTTGCAAAACAAACCGGAAGCTTGGAATAGGTTCTCCAGACGGGCGCCTTACACCAGTGACTTACTACGGAAGTTGTTCCAATAACCTATACCGGTCAAGATTTTTCATTATTATTCAAGAAGTAAATTTTTATTGTGATGTCGGGTATAATAATTGTATAAAAATTTAAGTAGTTGTATGGTGATCTCGTTTTATCTTTAATTCCTCTGGTTTTAGTGCAATTATATCATGTACTACAAAGGAAACATCAATAAATGTTGGAAACATAGTACGCAGAGGCAGACGGGCATTAATTATCAGACAATTTATTTTACCTAGTTAGTTTAACGCGTAGCAAATCATATTAACTGAGGGGTGCTGAGATACATGCCTACATCTACCTACATGCATACAAAAATAGTATTATTGCTTTCATTATCCTAACTACCCAATTGCATCCAAGACATCACCACTAACCAATTCTGCACCACAAATATTTTAAACTATAATATACAGATAGTCTTAAATCTCTTCCTTTTTTAAACAAGTGTGTAAGCAGGGAAGAATAGTGAGTTAGTGGAATCTATTTGCTTATTCAAGAGTCCTTTTTAGTGCGAGGTCGTACCCAAAAAAAACCATTGATTTCTGGTTTCCAAACAACTAAACTCAAACGGCAAGCATATAAGTTTGAATGATGACACAGAACAGTGTGCTTGAACAGAAGATTGGAAATATAAAATCATCACATACGAGCATTGTAATCCTTTGTTTCAAAGCATTTCAGACTTTCAATAATCCAAACAAAGTTTCTTTATGTTTCGGATTATTTCCTTCTACTTTGACTACACTGCGTCTGCTACTATTTTCTCATTCATGTCATTTTTTTTCTCTTATGTTTACTTTCAGCTAATCTCTCTTTCTTTCCTTGTGCTCCTCGCGCACACTTTTTTGATGACCTAATCACCAAAAATCATCACATGGCTTTTTAAAAAAATTCTTTTCTTTTCTGGAAAAAATATGTAAATGTAATGTGTTTTGTTGTTCCCTCTGCGTAATTACTGTAATAATAACATTTAAAGCTCATTCTTCTCTGTTGAAGCTGAAGCTATTGCAGCAGCTTCTGCTGATAATTTTGACACAAAAAAGCCAAAAGCCACATCCCATTAGTAGCTGAATGGAGATACCGGCATTTTCTTTCTTTCCAAGAAACAAAAACAACTTGATTTATTTTAGGTCTGGCCTGGCCTTTTCTTTACAGAGGCAGGCGTGTGTGTGAAGATGATGTATGTCGACTGTCGACACATAAAACTGTTTCAAGCTTCTTCTCTTTTTTTCTCAAAAAAGGTACATTACAAAACTGTTCAAGAATCACTTTTTTTTCTCAAGATTCTTGTAAACCAATGTAGCTAAGGTATTTATTTATGTTGCCATAAACTGAGCTCACAGAAACAGAGAAACAACTTGGCATACATATTTTTTTTAAGTGTGTGTTTTAAAAATGGAGATATATAGGGATATTGTATGTAAATGTGGCTTACTCACACACACAACATGCTTGTTTCATGGTGTATTTACACACACAGATCCAATTTGACTTATATGACGTTCTAAAAGCCATGCACCCAAAAAATGTTTTTCTTTCATGCCATTGTAAAATGCTTTGTTTTTAAGAAGATTCTCTTTCCTTTCTTCTTTTTTTTTCTCTCAAAGAACCTTATGGTTTTTGTCTTAAATGAACACCAAAAAGGATCGGGTCAGACGGGAAAATTACAAACAAAAAGCTCATCAAAATGAACATCTTTTTTTGACTATCCATATGTACCAGACCAGACTAGTAGTAGCCAGAAACCCATCTTTGCCACCATCATCACCGCTTTACCAGCATCATTTTTAGACTTGTTAATAGCGAGCACATGCCATTCAATTGACGCCACACAACATACCGCAAAAGAACAAGAGACATGATGGTGTATATTATATGTGTACATTGTTGATGGTTGTATTAATGATGGTCGTCATCATCGCCTCTTTAACATCATGTTCTTTTTTTTCCTGAGTTTAAAAAATTCATGTATCATGTATGTAGTGGTAATGGTGGTGCATGTCTCAATAACAATAATAAAAAAACAACATAAACACTAACACCTCCGCCGCCACCATCGTCTCGAACAACAGACTTTACGGCTACAAGTTTGTTACCATGATTTTTTTTTCCTGAGTAGCGAACGTTTACATGAGTTGTTGTAATGTGTAGCTATCCTAATTGGAAGGAGTTGTGGTATTAGCATTATTTGATTTATCACATTTTAAAGGATATTGTCTGTCTGCTGGTGTGTATGTGTGTATGGTTGAAAGTAGTAAATGAAGATGATAATATGGAATGGTGTGTAAAATGAACCTTTTATTTGCGGTTGGTCGTAGGTAACAACTATCTAAAAAGAATTAACCTTTAGCTCTTTCCCTCTCTTGGGATATCGATAATCTCATAATATATTTCAACTTGTATGTATTAATGTACTTGTACTTGTATGTATCTACCAAAAGTTTACAGATTATGTGCTAAAGACATGATTACTCCAAGAAACTGTTACTGTTGGCACTCGTACCAAACACTATCAACTATTATGCGTGTGTGTATGAATGATGTGTCGCCATGGCTGGAAACTAACAAGACGCCTTTTGTTTTTTGCTATCATAAAGTCTTGCTCTGTTTACAAATAAACCACCCAGGTTTTATGAGCAATTATTATGTATCAGACCAGAGGATTATGTAGTAGTAAATTGGCAGTTTAGAAATTTTTCCTGAAGAGATTTGGTACGCGTCTTAATATGAACTTGTATAAGATGTAATAATAAGCATCATAATATCATAACATACTACTATGTTTACATACAATGGCAAATCATCTCGAAAATAGACTAGTTTTCCTTGCTACAATTATAAGTCTGATGAAATAATAATTACCAGAATTTTGCCACTCGTGGCATTCTCTACTTGCTCCTTTAGCTAATACGAATAAAGTTGAAATGATTGCGTATTGGTTTTGGCTAAAGACAAGCGCATTTAATTTTTAGATTCGTTTTTTAATTGCCAAAAAGTTAGGTATTTTTATGAACAATGACAATTACAATAGTTGTATGATAACGTCACGTAATTTCCAAATAATGAATAATGTTAATAATATGCTGATGTATTTATCTTGATGCTGATTGGCAATGGCATGAAACAATGTTCAGCAGAAGCAATAAATCCTAAAAATTGAAAAAGAAATGCATACATTTTTGCGTCCATCCTTTTCCTTACTGCCAACTCGAACTTTCTTTGGATTTGGCTGTTGTTGCTGCTGAGAATGCGGTTTCAATGCGGTTACAACAACAGCGTCTACTGTCGCTGCTACTACTGGCGGTGTTGGTGTTGGTGTACAGAAATTCTGCTGTTGTTGGAATTGTGAGGAGAAGGAATGTGCATGACTGGGATTGAGAGATTGTTGCTGTTGTTGTGTTGGCATTCCAGCCGCTTCCCCCAACACTGGCACAGTTATCGTTGTTCCTCCTCCAGAAGGAGTAGTCGCCGAACCGTTGCCGTTTCCATGATCTCCTGACTGAGAACTACACCTACTGAGATCGGGCTGCATGACATTCGAGTTGTTCTCTTGGTTCGTTGGCGAGAGTTTCTACAAACGATACACAGAGAGACACACAAGAAGCGTTATTACAGGAGAGAAAAAAAGCGTTGCTCCATTTTTGGAAGAATAGTCAAACTTGTTTCCTTCCACTTTACTCATTTCACGCAAAGTAATAATATTTAGTACATATCGTCAGCATTATATGTGCTGTTGGCATACATGCATGCATTATTTAAGATACGGAAAGTAGGGAAGTACATTTTTTTATTGAAATCTGGATGAACCAAAGAATGATACATTGCTACAGTTTTAAGAGCAAGTCATGCATGAAAGAATCAAGTTAAGAAGAAATAGGAAAGATTCACTTCGTTTAACTGCTTAAAGCTCCTTTTATCTTTTGAGAAAGAAAAACACGAGCGATAAATCCTATTACGGTGTGTGTAGGGAACTGGTGTAGTATTTTATCCCTTTTATTTAAAAAGAATAGAAAAGCTAGTGATTTTTTTTCTCTCCAAGTTGTAATCACTTTCCTTCTTTTCTATTACATTCCTCCTATTACATACAAGATTGAGTTGTTAAAGACGAACAAATCACCGTAAAAGAAATCGATATAGACTTTGCTTTCTAAAATAGCAGCATATTATATCTATTTTACACTCGGAATGAAACCTGTTTTAAAAGTAATGTAGTGAACAATGGAAATATAATAAAGTAGCGAAAATAAGGGAAAATGGGAGCCAAATAGTAAAGCAGTTTTTTTTCTTGAAAAGACAGCATTGTTTTAACAGTTTAGACTGACGGAAATTTAAGTAGCCTGGTTTACTGGTATCATAGAAGTAGGATTCGTTGCTTCATTCATTCCATGTTGATTCATGATCAGTATCATTATCATGCTCATCCTGTAATTAAGTGATAATAGTCTTACCTTCTTTTTGCTCTTGGGTGATTTAGTGGCTAAGGATGACTTTCCACTAGTCTCCTTGCTTGGAGACTCATTAGAGCCAACTTTACTATTATCACCGGAACCACCACCGCCGCCACCGCTCCCACTAATGCGGGCTCCACCACCAGCAGCACCAGTAGTAGTTGTAGTAGTAGTACTCTCTTGAGATCCACCGTTCAGTTCCTCCGACTGCCCAGATTCTAATGCTACAGCTCTCTGTGGGATTAAATCATCATGATCATGATCAGTAGTGGATATAGATGGAGAGATAGATGTCTGGTGAATTAGGAAGGTATTACAAATGAATGGGTTAGCACACGGGAAAAAAGTCAGAGAGAGAGAAAGAGAGAGAAAAAACAAAATTATCGAGCAATTAACACTTTCACACAGGCACTTAGTATGGTTGTGGTACCAGTTCATTTATTGCTATTTACTATACTACTGTGAGCATCCCATCATTGGCCACATTGCCATTAAAACGTGACCATTAGACACGTTTTTTTGCGCTTTGTAAAGTCATTCGAGATTTGAGAAAGACACTCATATTTTTATGCAATATCATGCGTATCTTGAATATAGAGCCCATCATGAACCATTTTTTATAATTGCAGATTCAATTAATTAGTTTTAATATGCAGTATCCAGTGCAGTAATATGTTTATGTTTTCAGTAGTCTCCGTTATCAACTTATTGTGATCATTCCGTTGTCCATACAAAAGCAAGTACAGCTTCAGAATTTTGTAGATGATGAATTTTTCCTCTTGTTTCTTTATCACTACCTTGTTTGCATTTTATGTTTTATAAGTTTCCTTTATGACTGACAATTGTATCTCCAATCATTTTTAATTGCAGACTCAATTAAATCAGGGGGGATGAGGATGACAAAATCATAACGCTGCTAGATATGTATTGAACTATGTGAATGCCTTATTAGACTTTAGTCTTTCGATAAGAATGATTTTATTTGAATAGACGCCTTCTCATTTGCGTACAAAAGAGTATTATTACGATTGTCTACAGTTTTCAGAGTTTAGCACGTATTTAAATTTTGCTTGAGTAACTAGCTTCAACACCAGTCAAGCCAGCAGACAAGGGCAATTTTAATTTCTTATCGTCTTTTCTTTTGGAGTTTTACTCCATGAATGAGTCATGATCTGACTTTCTGCGACCTTGATTTATAAACCGCAAGCAAATTTGATTATTGTTGTATTAAATTGAAAGTTTATTATTAATGGTACCCAGAAAACAAAAGACACATAATCCTTTGTATATTCACATGCTCTTTTTAGTTTATTTGCATTTTTAGCTGACATATATCAGTTATGCATGAGTTTAGCTAACTGCAACAAAAAATCAATTGACATTGGCATTTGGTTTATCTCAATTAATGTATTCTGACGATTTTCAGTGTTTAAACTTTTATTAGTTGTTACGCATTACAATAACAAATACATACAGTCGGTGAAATTGTCGCCCTAAAACATTATAAAACTGAGTTATGTAAATCATAAGTATGGTCATATTTCTTCCAAGACGAAAAAGCTTGCACATGTTATTATTATTATGTCATGCCGATAGAGTAGAACAATATATATTTGATAGATAGATAGAATGACAAAGAAAAACCACACCTTGCCTTGTCGGTATGTAAGATGCGGTTTTGAAGTGTGGTTTCTTATTTCTTGTGGTTAAAGAAGACTTAAAGAGTTTAAATGCGATGTTGGTTTATTTGTGGGTTTCGTCACCCGCAACCAACCAAAGATTCTCATTATATAACCTCCAGACATATTACTTGCACTTTATGTGGCTTCCCCTAGTGTACTATTGATGATATCTAATGAAGTCAATAACAAGTACCTAATCATAACTGTCTTTTGCATGTCGTGTCATTTTGTGTGCTCAGCTAAAAATGTGGTTTCGTTTAAATTAAACAGCGTTTTTTTATATGACCCAGACACATTTTTTAAAAAATACACACGTACTGCACTCATAAAAGGTACACAACAGCACAAGCTATCATTTTGTTATTCATTTTTCATTACATTTTCCCATTTTTAAATATTCATCAAACCCTCTTCTCAAACCGTTTTGTTTATTAATACACCATCCAGTCCACTCTGCTATACTACTTATCTCCAAAACTACAATGATAACGAATTCATGCACGAAGAAAGAAAGAAACTTAAAAACATTGTTTTTTATTATGCTTACAAGTTACATCATCATCGTCGTCATTAGACTGTCTGCTCTTGTGTGCCTGTGTAATACAACAACTCTACTTTTTCTCATACTTACACAACTTACTCCTCGCTCGCCGGAAACACCCCGACACCGCAGTACTACCACCACTACTTACTACTCAATTATTTATCCATTTTTTTCTTTCTTTGAGGAAACGTTTGTAGTAAGTAAAGTACGCAGTTAGTTGTATCTAACCCACTTGATTCGAGTGTGTGGTGGTGGTTTGTAGATGTGTAGGGCCTGCCATGTCCTCATATATATTTGTCAGTTTTGCTGCTTCTTTTTCTCTCCCACTCTCCTACATATTTTTTTTTCTTCGGGTTTTATTCTTTTACGCATGTTATGTTAGTCGTCCGAAAAAAAGAAGAATGCACACACATACATTTTGTAATATTTTGGATAAATGCATGCATATTTACTGGCACATTGCTCGTTCTTTTTTTCTTTTTTTCCTCTGTTTAAGTGAGTTCTACCGAGGAACAGAGAAAAAGCCGATTTTTCTTTCTCCGACTTGCTCGTACACACATCTAACGAATCCCAAACAAATCACTTAAGTGTTTTTCTCCCTCTGTGCGTCTAGTCTTTCTTTCTATATACATACCTCTCTTGATCGCCGTCTTATTTTCTTGGACAAAGTAACATTGCTGGTCGAGCTGCTGCTGTTGTAGTTTTCTATTTTACCTTCAGAGAACCGTAACTACATAAAATGTTTTCGCATTGTACCAAGTCCCTTATAAAAATATACATACATGCATATTGTCATATTATGCAACCATACTTAAATGAAAGTATGTATAAAATGGCTATATTACTTATTACTACTGTTAAAAAACGAAATCCAACTGGAAGCCAGGCTCAAATTATTTTGCCTTCTCAACCATTCATCCATGTATTCTTCCTTCCGCTCCCAACTTACTCATTCACAACCTCATCATTTTATATACCTCTCGCTCTCTACCTCTATACCTGCTTATTATCCGAATTTTATCCGGATCCACCACCACCAATACAAATTACCATTTTCTTTCGTACAAGCATATTTATATACAATTTATTTTTCGAGGTGGCATTTATATGCGGTGGTGTGCTCACAGCGGTGGTCTTGTTGCGTTTTGTACAATATCGTTATTATATACAATGTTGTTTTCTGTTTCCACACATGCTATTTCTCAACCTGGAGAATCGTTCTACCAAAATATTGCCAAAAAAGATATAGGCATAATGTAATCCTTCAGTTTAGCCACAAAAGCGGGGGTGGTATATATAGAAGTTCACTAGTAAAGTAGCAGATGTGTACTTGTAAAATAACATAATCATAAAATGGTAAGCATGTATATCGACTTGGTTTTGGCTCTTCATTTTCTACTCTCATACAATGTATTATATAGGTTTCCATATATATCCTTCTGCACAACTAACTAACTTTCTAACCAAAAGTGACTCACTCATACAGCACACACAGCGAGCAGCAACAAAACATATCAGAACAACAAGAGAGAAAACTTGAGTGAGTGAATAGAAAACTCTTTCCTTTCCCTCTCTCTCCTCTCTGTTTGGAAAGAGAAAGGGAGAGCGAGTGAAATTGATTGCATGCAATGCATGCTTCTTGTTCTTCTTCTTTCTCTCTCTCTCTCTCTCTGGCTATTGTTGTGTGTTGTGCATTGGTTTTGCTCCCGTTTTTCTCTCGTCGCACGGACGTACGCATATGCTCCTTTTGCCTTGAAGCAGCAGCACAGCCTCGTGCTCTGTTTTGCTCGTCAAGTCATGTAGTAAAAAAGTGATAATGTTCATATTATATATACCACCAAGCAAGATATAAAGCATGCTCTCCATCCACTACTTCCACCACCACCACCGTCGCCACCAACACCCTTTTCACTCCGACATATTCAGTAGCAAAAACCTATTACTTCACTATTCCTTGCTTACCTTCATAAGAATGTATATGTATGTGCAATGTATGTATATGCAGGTATATTTATATTATTTATGGCTGGTTGTATATAACGTACAGTTTTAGTGAGTGGGTAGGTAGATATGTATAGAAGTATATATCACGAGGTAAAAGTAAAAAAAAAGAAGTTTGCAGCAGCGAAAAAAGGGAGAGGACTTTCTCCAAGTAGCAACAACGGAAGGAAGGAAATGGAGCTTTCGCCTAAAGCATTTTCCTTCTTGCCAACCACCATCACACCGACAGACAATCCGTTTGTGTGATTCTCTCTCTCTCTCTCGTTCTCTGTACATAAGTATGTCTGTACGTTTCTCACAGGCAACTTGTCAAAAATCTTGTACTTTTTGCTGGATAAAATACATACATAATACGCTTAACTGTATATACAGCTTCTATCGGCTTTTACGTATGGAGCATGTAAGTTTGTGGTGTTGGTGCTAGTCGCTTTTTAATGTCTCCATCGAGAATAACAAATCAAACACTTTGTGAGCAATACGTGTTTTCACTTTTCCTTTTCTGTCATGTCAAGAAGAAAATGGTGGGCTGAAAGAGAGAGAGAAAGAGAGAGAGAGAGAGTCTGACGTGGAGATGCTGTTGCTGCTGACTTGAGAAAGAGAGTCAAGAAGATGAGATCTGATGATGAAAAATATTATATCATTATATGAAATGTAGTTACAAACACTCATACAGGCGATCATAATGTTTTCCTTTCCTTTTTTTCGCTCTGATTCAGTATTCATTTGGTTGCTGCTGCTATCAACTTAGCAAAAAAAACACCGAACTTGATTGCCATGTGTCGGTAAGAATGTTAGGATATGTGTGTAGCTGTTTTTAACGTAATGCTTCAAATTGTTGTTGTAACCTGTCATTGCAGTAATTGTTATTGATCGTTGACTATATGAATAGCTATGATGGATGAGCTTATATATAGGTCAGTTAAAGATAATTGCATAATATTAGTTAAGGGTAAAGGTGTGAAATATTGCAGATCATCACATCATATTTACTAATCATATAGTCGTAATAAATACGTCATTGATTGTGGTGTTGTGTGAGGAAGAAGGAAGAATACATTATTAAGGATTGCATAATATTTACTACTAATGGATGCATAATAATTAATGGATGTATGTATTATGCCATGTGTCAGAGGTTAACACTTTGAACCCTTCTGCTGGCCGGGATTTTCCTTTATGTTTTAATATTTCTTTGATAAGCTGTGATCCTGTCTATGGTCTAGTGCGTCTAGGCTAAGTGGCTGTAACATTTTAGATACACTTTAGCATACTTTATCCTTCTTCCAAATCTATCCAATCCGAATATCATTGCATATCCCACAGGGAAATATACGAGATATAATCTACTTTACTGGTCCTTTTATCATGATCTGTTCACACTCTATAGGTGTTAACTCCATTTATTTCGCAAAATCAAGTAATTAATTCAGTATATAATTTATTCAAGAAGTAATAATACGCATGGCATTACAAATTGCCATCTTACATCAACATCGACTATCAACGTTGCATATTATTTATGTCCTTTCAAATCTCGAATGGTATTACGTCGATAATTTAAATATTTTTATATATCCGTTTGACCGGAAGTGGTTTTAATTTTTAGCTTTCTCGGCTTGTAATTATTAGCAGATTAGAGCAAACTATAAATTCTTCACTTACCGTCAAGTCCTCATAAGTTTTGAAAGAGCGAATAGCAAATCCATCAATTATGTCCTCATAAATAGCCACCTTCTTCTTCATTTTACGCTTTTTTGCTGGCGGGGGAGCACAGTCTCCTTCCCCACCTCCATCTGAAGCGTTAGTAGTAGAAGTTGCCTGATTTTCTCGTTCAGCCTTTTCCTTCCGTCGTTCCTTCTTTATCTGACGACGACGAATATCAGGGTTCTCCATTTTTGAGAACTAGTTGTAGCATTACCTTATTAACAAACACCTGTAGTTATAGTAATCGTAATACTGGCCAGAAACCGGGGGCGACGTTGCTCGACCTCATTTTGATTTCTTTTAATTGCTAACCACTAGTGAGATTTTGATGGATTAGTAAACCTAAGTAATTACTTATTTGTAAATGCACAATGTTTATAACGTTAGTTAACTTAGTTATCCTGGAAAACTTTACAAGGTCGGGTCATATCATAAAGCCAGTTGGGAAGAATAAGTGTTGATGAGTGTCTCATCTTTGAGGCATTAAAGTGCTCCATCATCTTGTTCCATAGGTATCATGTTCCAGAAAAGCAGTACAACTGACAGTTAGAGTTCATATTTTCCCATATTTACTGTGCACGTTTAATAACATTAATTCCAAGTGGGCGACAGTGTCTTTTGCTTTAAAAACTTATCGTTTACTCAGGCATGCCATGATAAGCAGGAAAAATTATACAATTCTCCGTTGACATGGATCATAACGCCTGGTTGCAAACTGCTTAGTGCAATAAAATTTTCTTCCAGGAAGCAAGAAGAAACATTGGCTCTCATCTTATCATACATTTACTATCGATTGTCTCTTGCATCTAATTAAATTACATTCGTGCAAATTAATCTTTGTGTTGTTTGCGGTAGTATTAATATTTATACCATTTCCTGCAGAAGTGTGAGGGTGAGAGTATTACGGCGAGGAGCATGTATGCATGAGGTTGTATTGTAAAACACAAGAAAATGGCAGTGTTCCAGCTAAAATGAACAAATGGCTTGGGATACTGTAATTAGCAGTAGAATTCAGCAACAGCTTGGAAAAAAATACATCAAGGGAATGAGTTTATCTTGCATTTTTTGAGTAGTTATAGCCATTCATTTTCTGCTATGGTCTTGCCCTTTTGCTTACTAGTATTTAATTTGGGTAAACTGGTCCCATGCCCTATTTGGTTTGAAATCCAGTAGCACAAACAATAATTTAATTTTGTGTGTTATATTTTACTTTAATGGCTTATATCTAGCATGATGTTTTGTAATCGATTTGTTCAGATTATCATATAAACAAGTAAGAAATCACTTGGTAAGCAAAGTGTTTGTCTTTAAATTTAACTTTAAAATCTTCATAATTGCATAACAATGATGAAAGAGTAAAGTAAGCAGTGTGCACTGTTTAAAATCATGAAATGTAAGACTTTTATAATAATAACTAAATAGTATGCATACAGTGAACTTTGACACCGGACAACAGTGCCAATGTCATCTTTACAGTGGTGAACTTTATTGAGTCACTCAGCTATACTTTAGAATGATCAATTAGGCAGATTAGTTTGGTTTTCTATATCCGTTTTCCATTGTGCATTTTTGCAACACTCAAAAATAATGTCACTCTTTAAAAATCATTGTCATAAGATGTTCATGTTCGTTTATATTTATTTATCAAAGAACGCCATAATGAAATGTGTAATATGCTTGCACAGTTAAAAACCAACAGATCGAATGTCAAATTTTTGCTCCAAGTTGTGTTGGTGGTAATTAAAGTAGTCACAAAATGTAATAATAATAATAATAAGCCAAACTTATAAAAATGGATTTAATGTAGGTTTTCATTCACTAAACCACCACTACTATTGGCGTAGTGGTACCGTGTACATTTTAGACAATGGCTGCGTTTTAAATGGTATTGGTTTTGCCACATGACGTCACTGCCGCCGCCACCACCGTGCACAACCACAGAAGCATCAAATATTGCCAATAATAACCGATAATTTGTATCAAGTTGTGCACAGGTCATTTTTTCTTTTGTTTCATTACATTACACACTTTTAATCAGCAAGTTTACCACTTAGTTTATCCAGATATAACTTGTGGTAACATGTAATTCTCGTTTATTCACTTAAACCAACTGCTACATAAACGACACTCTTTTGGTCAAACGCACATTTCACACTTGCTGACATTACTGAATTCGGCACACATACAAATACTATTGTAAATTGCATTTAATTGTAATTATTAATATTTCACTATACAATGAATTAATTCGTTCATAGATTTGTACCACTCACGGTTGCACTAATGTTAGCATACTGTAACCATAAATACTAATCATCACCATCTTATCATCATTTATACTAATTTTAGTATTATCCTTTCTTATAGTTGTTGTAGTAGGAAAATCATTTATCCTTCTTGTTATTGACTAAAAATATGCCTACCTTTTTATAGCCTACCTAAATTGTAATTTCGAAATCCCTGTGACATAACAAGAATCATATATAGCCAGAGTATTTTTTTGGGAGCGTTAAGGAATGTTTGCACAACATTACACATCAACACTCTAGTTAGTTCTCACTTTTGTGTAGATGTTTGTCCCTCATGATCCCACAGTAGTTATCTCAATAAAAACTAGCACAACTCATTCCAGTACAGACACGTTGATCTTTGACACTGAACAAGTGAATCGTGATAAACATTATGAAAATTGTTTACTAACGTCTGCTCTCTCTCAAGAAATCCACTTTTTTTTATTATTTCATCTTTTTGCGTCTCACGAGTAATCTTTGTGTCTAGGCTTTAAGTAAACAGATTATGAGACAATTTGTATAGTAAGTTTATTCACTTTTTTTCCGTTTACATTCACATTCATTACATTTGCAAAGATATTTTATAGTAGTTAGCAATTCATTATTGTATATCATTTTCTCCAGTAGAACAGTTATCAAACTAATATCAACACCACATATCATAATCGATTTTGCATATTATTTATCTTTCATTTCTCTCCAGGAAGGCATGTTCATTAACTTTTGTCTCAGATTAATCCTGTGACAATGCATGTATGATTATATGTAGCGCACTGCTTTATTTCTCACAATGACACATCTCAACATTAATTTTCCTTCCTGTTTTCTCACACACACCTTTCTTCCTGCTACAGTTAATTGTGCCAGGACTTTATGTAACAGGAATTAAAACTATAGTAATAATAGCAATTATTACTACTATAAAACATTTCTGTGTTCTGTGCACACCCGCTAAACATAATATTCTCCTCCAAACACACACATTAACGTTTGCACAAACATACAAATGCCAGGGATCCGTAATATTTAGTTCACATGTGTGTAATGTGAGTGTGTACAATGAATATTATTTAGCACAATTTTTTTCTTTTACCGTCTATCATCATTACACACTCACTTTCTCATTACAATTATATGATTAGTATTCAACATTTTTATTTATTTATTATTGTTATATTATTCTTAATGATTAATACTTAGGAACAAAAAAATTTTGCTATTGTGTTTTGCTGCTGGAGGAGAACTTAACACGATATCACTGCTCCTGCCTCTTGTTTTGCGACCACTACAACAACTGCTATATATACTCTTGTTTGGTTTGATGGTGATTATGATTATTATTAGTTGTCTCGTTTTTTCTCCCTCGTCGTCCTCATCATCGGCCTCATCATCATTCCCTTTTGACACACTAATCAGTCAATGCAAATGCAAGAGAAGAAATGTAATATTTTGGTGTTATATGAACATTCTATATTTTTCTCATGAAAATCTGTCCATCTCTTTTATATTATAAAATATATTGTTCCTGTGTATATTTTTTTCTTCTTCTTTTCTGCTACTACATCTTTCTCTCTCTCTATCTTTCTGTATAGATATGTCTCTCCTTTTTTTCTCTTTTTAAGAAGTACAATTCTTTTTTTCGAAAAAAAATGTGTACACACACAAATAACACAAAACATTGAACATAACACGCCTACAGTGTGATAGGAGAATAAGAAGAGAGTATGTAGTGAAGTGAAGAAGGAGAAGTGGAGAAGAAGAGGAGGACGACACGATGATGATGATAATGATGATTTTTTTGCCTTGTGTGTGTGTCTTGCTGCTGCTCTAACAGCAAGCCTCTGCTTTACTTATATACCTTTCCTTCTCTGATACTCATGTTTGTTGCTGATGATGATGATGATACGAAGGGGTTTTCAAATTATAGTTTTGTGGAAAACTTGTTTTTATTTTGGATAAAGCATGCTTGGCTTGCCGGTTGGTGTGGTTTTGGGCTAGTTTGGATGCTTAGTTTAAGGAAAATTATGTTCCAAAATGGAACATGGTTTTATGTACAAAAAACCAGAAACCATTATGCGTTTCATGGTTAAGTAAGTTGATGTTGGCAAATAAATAAATTGGCATGTTTTAATTTTCCTTTATTCTCAAAAATACATGGACAATTTTCAAAATATTTTTTAATATGTATCAAGTATGATCATTGTCATTTGTTTTCAATATGAGTGCTTATTGATAACTTTACATGATTCATTGATTCACGTTGTCACTTGTGGTTTAGTCAACAACATGCCCGTCAAGTAAGCAAATATCCTATTTTAGTTTTTTATTCATTCATTCATGTACAATATACACGCGTATATGATTGCTACAAATACCCCGGAATAGTTTTATATTTATTGACAATTATAAATCATAACTGTTACGCAATATTTTACGCCATACTTTGTATATTTCCATATACTCAATTTTCTTCCTTTGAAAGATGGCCAATGCCACTAAAAATCTCCACGTAGCATGGGAGGATGTATGTACTCGACTCTCACTTTGACTCCGTATTTTATCTTGTATATATAATATGTGCACAGCACAACGAACACACAGAATAACCAAAAAGAGCGAGAGAAGAACCACTATTACCTCCACCACCACCACTATCGTCGCCAATACGACAGCAACGAGGACTACTACTAACTGCCAGTCCTCCTGCTCACCAGTGTGCATTCTTCTCTAACAGAAATAATATAGGTACCTACTTTATATCTATAAGGCCATGAGATGAGGAATATAATGTAGTTTAGTTATATAAACCTATATATAAAGTACAAAAAATATAGGTATGTTTCGGTTAGAAATTTCCTATATTATTATGGAGAATTATATGCATATAACACACACATAGATGCTTATAGATTTAGGTGATGGTATGTTTATAAAAATGATACTAGGTAGTCGCATAAGCAGCAGTATGGATGGAGATATGCAGGAATATAAGTTGTAGAAGTAGTCGTATAAAATGTGGAATCTCTCTCTCGCTCTTCTTCTCTCTATTCCCATTACCGTCTTCTCTCATTTTTTTTCTACTGGTTTGCCTATGTGTAGTTTTTTTTCTGGTTCCTTTTCTGTGTACTATGTTCAGTTCACTTTGGTTGCTGCTGCTGCTCACTTTTTTTTTCTCTGTCTCTCTGGTTTGGTTTCCTTCTACCAGTCTACTAAAATGTATGCATGCAATGCAAGTTTCTCTCTGGTTGTGTAGTTTGAAGAGAGAGAGAGAAGATATTATTATTATTCTGCGTGGAAATGGAGTGGAGTCTGCCGGACTAACTCTTCTCTGCTGAAATATATAAAGAAGGAGAAAAAAAAGGTGGAAAAGCAACGATAGCGAGATGCCGTGTGTGTATGCATCCAGGTTTTTTTATACCCGAGTAACTCTTTATAAAAATAAGCAGGAGAAGAAAAGGGAATAGAGAGGAACAAGCCACTCTCTTTGGTTTTTTCTTCTTTGTCGTCTTCTCTCAAAGAATTACATCGTCTATTTTATCCTTGGGAAAAGAGAAGCAAAATCTGGATTTCCGTCCAATATTTTTGATGATGTGAGGAGGTGGTGTGAGGAGAGGGATATACTTTGGCAAATGCTTAAAAGTAATAATGATGAGGAACTCAAAAAAATTATTATGCTTTCCGATGGTTCTTTGGTAGAGTGCAGAGAATTATTTGGGCAGGAGTTTTTTAGGACATTAATTGAGAATTTATATTGTGAATTTTTAAAGCATTTTTAGATAGGAATATTTTACACAAGCGGGGAATGAATGCATTGCATGAATTTTCAATTAATTTAATGCTAGTTCACCGGAAAATACAAAGTACATTTATTTTCTTAAGTGTACACGGCTTCCTTCTTTGATCCTTTCATTTTTCACGCTTTTATGGTGATGAGGATGAGCATAGGCAGTGTATGCATTAGTGATACATGCGCAAGTTGATGTAATAACAAAGGTGACAATTCATCTCATTAAATAACATGCAATGTTTCCTTATCACAATAAAAGAAAATCAAACCTCATAATAATCATCACCACCACCTGTGGGTGGAAAAAGGATGAGTCCAGAAAGTTCACAGGAAGAAGACAAATGGGAAAATTAGTAGGAAAACTTTAATAGGAAAAGAGTAATTAAAAAACGATCCCTTTATGACTAGGTCGAGTGTAAATTAGCCACAGCCGTGTAAATAGGTATATGAATTTGATTGACGATAATGGGCCCATTAGGGTGAAAAAAAATGAGATGGGAAATGGAAGACGAAAAAGGGAGAAGCAGAAGAGAGTGGTTGAGAGAGAAAATTATTTATAACTTGTGATTTCGGTTATGGGAATACAATCCTTTTCACCTTTTTTTTTTCCTTTCTTTACCTTTTCCCCTTTCTGCTTCTATCATTTCTTTCTCATGAGCAGTACGTTCGTTCGAGTCCCATCTTCACATCAACATCTTTCCGCTTTCAATCATTTTTAACTGTTGGTCTTTAGATGTGTGTTAGGTGGCAAATATTTAAACTAATATACATACCTACATAATAGTATATGCTAATAAGAACATTGCAAAAAAAACTATCATGGCATGTCGTTGGCATGTATATTGTAGACTTTTATTCAAGTTATTTTCTTCCAGTGACAGCCAGCCACTGTCAATCTGTCCATCCATTTGTCTCCCTTTCGTAGAATCTACAATAAAAATTTAAGCCCTAACTTTTTCGTAGGGACCAGAAGAGCAAGTCAGGCTTTTATTTATGACGATGCGGCCGTAGTCGTGAAGCTCGTTTTGATATGAATGCATGTTGAGAAAGTTTTTTTTGTCTGTGTAGTCCTATTTACAAGTAGTGGTAGCAGCAGTAGTAGTTAAAGGAAATGGAGAGGGAACGCTGAACACTGTGACTGTGGGCTACATTCAAAAAAACTATACAGACAGCGAGCAATGCAATAATGTAAAGAGTTGTTTTCCTCCTTGTTCTTCTCTTTTTCACTTTTCTGTCTCTATTTTGTACTACCTTCTTGCATTTTTCTGCTTGCTTGACTTAAATTGCTGTTCTGTTCTTGTCAAGCTCTACATATTATTTTATAAACTTGAAGACGGAACAAGAAGAGAGGATTCTTTTCCATCCGTCCGTCGCACTCAACTTGTCTCGCTGGTTGAAGATGGATATTATTATTAGGTATTGTTGTTACTCCAGCAGCAGCAGCATTCACTAAATACTGTGCTGCTTCTTACGTAAGCGGTCCAATTCATGTTGCTAGTAGTATTGTAGGTAGTAGAGAGGTATGTTGTTTTCTGTGGATGATTCTTATACATGAGCTTGCGATGTAAGTATATTAGCTGTTATATACTTCTATGGTCACCGTTACATCTTCATGGAAAAAGGGAGCAGCAGCAGCAGCAGCCGGAAGAATATTATGATGGTTCATCTATATACAAGGAATAAACTCTTGGAAAAATTTGCACTGTTGATAGGCAAATACCTAGTTAGTAGCATGCAAACTTGATGTAATGTATATATTTTTTTGGAAATAAATTCTAGTTTCCATTTCCAAGCGAGTTGTATTTAATGAGTAATATGGTGAATGTACATGCTCATTATAGGCATTTCTCAATGCATACACATATATTATAAAATGGCACTATGACGCAATGATTCTGGATGGTTGGACTACTAGCTATGATAGCGTGGAGCCAGCAGGCATAATATTGACGGACGGAGTGAACTGTGAAGTTGAACTTGCTTTGTTTGTTCACTTTTTGATTTCACTTGGTGTCTTCTTCCCATTCTCCATGAGATGCAGCGAGGATTGTCTTGCTAAAATGATTTCTTGTCAACCAACCAGTTGAAGAAATAGAAATCTCTGATAGTTACAGCAAAAAGCAAAGCATTTAGGAAGAAGGCAGTGGCTATAAAAGGCAGAAACCGACATGAGTTTCTCTCAGTATTAATTTTCTTAATGTATGCGGCTGAGATTCATGTGATACTCAATTTTCCACGTTTGATATATAAAATGTGTGGTTAAAATGTAACACAAAAAGAAGCTTGTTTTGAATGCGTTGAGCAATTATGGTAGATTTTCGGCACGGGCAAGTGGAGCCTTAGCAAATATTATAAATTAGTTATTATGAACATTGAGCTTTTTGTTTGAAACTGAATGTGCATCAGTAGATTCATGAGAGTGCTTGTGATGATGTTTATTTATAAGCATACAATTTTTTTACGAGGATTTACTGTTTTTTTATCTTGTCGATTTTATTTCTACAATAAACATATATCCGTATTATTTGTAAGAAATATCGCGTCGATTTTGTTCTCCAGCGTTTCTCACCATTGTAGCGAAATGGCTCATCGGTTTCTTGATTAGCACGGTAGGATTTCCATCCTCCACCAATTTTCCATCTTCTAAGACAAGGACCCTATCTCCATCAATTATAGTGTCAAGACGATGCTAGAAAGAAAACAACAAGCAATTAATGATGAACATGACAATGGCGCTGCCCCTTATAAAGTGCATTTCCGACATTAACTTACTGCAATTGTTAGAACTGTCGCGTCTTGGAAAGCGTCTTTGACCACTTGAAGTAGTGTTCGCTCAGTAGCAATATCCACAGAACTTGTTGCCTCATCCATTATTACCACTTTGGACTTGTGAAGTATCGCTCGTGCCAATGCAAGCAATTGCTTTTCTCCTGCACTGAACGAATCTCCACCGTACTTGATATCTGCATCTGTGACAAGCATGTAATAAGACTGTTAAAGCCGAGATCATGCTGACTGGCATTTGAAATTGCCTGAATATTTAATTTTTACACACCACACATGCATATACTAACCTAGTTGTCCAGGCATTTCCTTCACTGCATCTTTCATCTGACAGAGTTCAAGAGCGGTCCATATATCTAGGTCAGGTATTTCCCCCTTGGGGTCCAGGTTAAACCGTAACGTTCCACTGAACATGATATTCTCTTGGGGAATGATGGAAAAACTTGATCTCAGCTTTAAAAGTGGGATATCATGTATGTTCACACCGTCAATTAGGATCTGTCCATGTTTCACGTCAGAGATTCTAAAGAGAGCCATCAGCAAGGAGGATTTACCACTGCCCGATCTCCCACAAATTCCCACTTTCTGCTTTGACTTCACATTAACACTCAGCCCGGAGATGATGGCAGGTCTATCGGGCCCATATTGCACAGAAATATTCTCAAACTTGACTTCCCCACTTGTTGGCCAACAGTGTGGAAGGGCGTCCTCCGGGATTTCCCCCTCATAATCCTCAATCTCTAATTCAGCATATCTGTCTATCCGATCCACCGAGTTCATGAACATTTCCACCTCGGCCAGAAACTTGACTACCCAGTTGAGATAGACAGGGACAAGGAGAGTGTAATTTATGGCTAGACCGACCATCGAGGCAGTTACAGCTTCAGGGTAGATGTAAGATGAAATTACGGCTGCGAGTGTTGCCAAAAATACTATCACGCCACCAAGATAATCCTGTGAAAATTTCAACCAAAAACATCACTTTTTTGTTACTAATATTACCACGTTCCTTTAAAGTTGCAAACTGTGCATGTCATGCTATTTCCTTTCATTTCACTACTTCCCTTTGTTCATTCCAAGTACACAAGCTTATCACATTTTATTTTTAACTGTCATACAATAGCCAACAGCAATAAAATCTACAGTTTAGGCTTGAAATGGATTTTCTAGCCGTGTATATCCATAAATACATTAACCAACGGCAATGAAGGCAAAATCAATACATCATATTTTACTGATAGATAATTTTCCTTCAACCAGCCTATTCACTCTTAACCAATTTAATGCCGGGATTTGGTAAGACTTTCGGAACATGCAACTATATAAAAAAATGTAGTATGCTTGCGGTTATTTTTACAAGTAGAAAAGTTGTCATAAAACAGTAGCATACCACCTACGTAGTAGAGATATACACGTGCGCTATTATAGATGCAACTTCTTAAAATGATATTACAACCGTTTCTCTTTTCATGTTTTCTCACCAGAGAAATGCTCAGCCAACGATTGCCTACATTGATAAACATGTCAGCTTTATTGTGCGAGTCCAGCGTGTCTAACATTTCTTGTGTGAACCGTTTCTGTTCTCTGAAAGCTCGGATAGTCGATAAACCTTCCAAAGTCTCATGAAAGTGGGAGTAGATAGGACCTCTTGAGATAGCTTGTATTCTCTGAAGTTCCCTGCAAATGAATAGATAAAAGTGAATAACTGTATTAATCATAATATTATTTATCCATCTTGCTAATTTTTGTACTTGCAAAAATGCACAACATTATCAAATATTAGTATGTGTATTATAGTAACGAACCTTGACGAGAATCTGTAGAACCGTTGAATGTAGTAGTAAATGGCGACGATTGGGATAGCCAACAGGAGAAACCAAGCGTTCACGATCGCATTCACAACAATGGCAGAAATACAGAGGAATACGAATTGGAGGAAGCGTTGCATTGAAATGCACAATTTCTGCAAAATTAGATCATTGAACAACTCGATTATTATACAGTAACGTTTATTGCCCAAATGGAAAGTAAAGTTCCTCTACATGAAAAAACCATAGGAATAGCCTCATATTTATGAGGAAACGGTTATATGATTTGAAGCTACATATCAGATTATGGCAAGGGGAAAAACTAACACTTCTATTTACCAGGTTTTATTCGTAGCAAAGATAAAAGTGTTCTACTGTTGACATTATAATTTGTTCTTGGTCAATTACGAGGTTGAAGAAATATTATAGCATAATAACATGAGGGACATTATCAAACAACATAATAATATTTTTGCAGCTACTAACGCGATCAACAACTGCGACATCCGAAGAGAACCGGTTGATAATCCTTCCAATAGGCGTGCTCTCAAAGAATCTGACAGGGCATCTGACAACCCGATCCATCATCCGCTGGTGCAGGATTTCCCTTGAATTAGCACCAGCCTGTTTCCCCAAGAGATTGCATGACAGTGAGACGATGACAGTGGCAATACTGAGGACGACGTAAATGTTAAAGTAGTATGACATGATCTCATCATATTTCTCTTGGTCGTCCTTGTACTGGTAGACCGTGTCACTCCAGTTGCTGAGCCAAAAGTTTGTGTAAACCCGGACTACCTCGTAACCGATAGCAGAGTACAAGTACAGACCACTGACGACTTTACCACATGCTGTGATATAGGATAAGTACACTCTCAAAGGTATTTTCCCGTATTCCCTCTCCTCCTGACTACTCTCCCGAGCGAGAAGAGCCTCCTCAGGGTCCTCCACTTCATCTTCAGTGAGATCCCCCTCACTTGCACCAGAAATTGTGGAAGCAAGTCGAGGTGAGGAAGGGGAAGTGGCTTTTGCTATTTTCTCTAGCTCCGTGTTTGACGAACCTGTTGAGGCTGTCTTTTTCGAACTGAACAGTTTCTTGAAGAGATTATCTGGAACACGGTGACTAGGGGAAGGTGCATCGGGGACTGTGCCGTTGCCACCACTTGTCGACACCGTTCCACTGCCACCGCCAAAAGTATTACTTCTTGGTATCCCTACAACCACAGCACCTCCTTGTGTTAGTGTAGCAGTGGTGGGAGTTGTGTTAGGAGCACTTGCTCCTACAACGTCCTCATCCATCGGGAGACTCTGCAGTCTTTTAAATTTCTTGCCAACCGACGGACTCCTGCCCTTTCCCGTGTTCGTTTCAGGCTGAAGGGAGCTCATCCGTTGGAGCTGAACATGTTTGCTAGAGCTCGCGGATGTTCTGCTGTCTCTTGAAGTACGACTCACCGCTCGACGACGCAGCAAAGGTGTCATTATCTCATCGTGACACTCATCGCTCGGAAGAAAAATGTCATGTGATAAATTCTTGTAATGCGAGAAAGTTGTCTTTTTCTTTCGAAAGGGTTCTAGCTGCGCATTTGTCTCTTCCTCGGCCGCTTTCCAACCGCCAGGATTGTCAGCCATTCGATTGTGCTTGAACTGAAGACCCACTCGAGACACGAGCTTTAGCAGGGTCCATCTCTCCTTGGCTGTTCTTGTCTCTCGCTGAATGTGCAGCTCTTGTTCCTTCCGGCTAATCATCTCCTGCCACTCTTTGTAACACTCGGGATCTCGGCTTTGTATTTCAGAAAGGGATCCTTGTATCCTGATCCCCCCTCGCTCCATCGCAATGATGTGATGGGCATGGTGCAATACCGGTAAATGGTGCGTGACCAGAATTACAGTTCGTCTGGATCTCAAAAGGAATTTTATGATTCCTGCTTCCAACACGTGGTGTGCTACTTCTACATCCAGGGCAGACAAAGGGTCGTCAAGAATCACCACACTTGCGTTTGAGTACAATGCTCTTGCCCTGCAAAAGAAAAGAGACCATGTCATTTCACTTTCAACAATGTCATTCAGGAAGACTACCACAATTATTATTATAGCCCCTCACGTGGCAATACCAGTACTGGGAGCCCAGCACATGTCCCCTCCAGTTCTCCGCATTTCCCCGAGGAGTGCACTGATGAAAGAAGACTTTCCACTCCCAGTAGGCCCCACAATAACGGTCAGCTTCTCTTTCGGAATTTCTACAGAAATCTCATATAGGCCACTATGACGATGCTTATTTTTGCTACGAGGTTGACTATTTGCATCAGGCAGTGCACTCAACGTAGCTGTTGAGTCATCCCACGAAAAACTCGCATTCTTCGCCCAAACCACAAAATTATTATTCTCATTTCCGTCGCAGGCACTCTTCCCTTTCTTGTTTGCCGTTCCATTTGCCGACTCTACTACAACTGTAGTTGTTGGTGGGAGTAGTCTGCTTGTTACAGACCCAGAGTCTTTGTTATTGCTACCGTTATTAGTATCCTGCAGCTCTTCCTCATCCTCCGCTATATTTTCCAAAACAAACACCGAGTCTGAGCTGGCCTGGAGTTCCACGTTTCTACTACCGCATTTATTGCTGTTCATCACAGGGATACTCATCAGATTTTGGTGTGGTTTCACAATCACAGGGCTTTTACGACCCTCATCATCATCCTTCACAGTTGTCCTTGCTGTACCGCCATCCTCATTATTTCCTCCACCGCCATTCTCCCCATCCTGTTGCTGTTCGGGCAGAGATGAGGCTTCTGGCAGCAGGAAAAATTCTCGTACTCGACGGGTGCTTACCTTTAAGAAAAAACAATGTAAACCACATCATCCTCTGAATAAAAGGGCATTGTCTCCCAAAAACAAGAAAAAAGTTGTTAGATTGGGGGATTTACTAGTACTCTACTGTCATAAAGCATTATTTTTAACTGCTGCTCCACAATAACCGAGAGAAGAGCACACACGCATGCACGCAAAAGACGGAAGAGAAAAAATGTAAAGGGATTATTATACTTTGTGGCAAATAGAGTCCCTATACAAGTACATTTCACAAAAGATAAATGAATAGAAAGACTGTTGAGAGTATTTTCTCCCTCTTTTTTTTCTTTTTACCAGAGCGTCTATCACGACGGGAACGGTGATGGGGAAGATGAATAATGGGACGGTAAGCTGATTGAATAAAGCCAGTCCTGCGAAAACCTTGGGTGGCTCAAGTTTCTCAGACTCGATGAATGGATACAGGCCAAATGTCACGACTGTCACGAGAACGGACGAGATGTGTGTAAGGAACGCTGTGATGCAAAAAAACACGTAAAATTGAATATGTAGCGATTATGGAAAAAAAGGGATAAAGTCCCGGTAATAATAATAAAAGTGGATTAAGTAGATGAACCAGCTACAAAAAATATGCGTCTTATTCTTACTCATTATTGAACGGTAGAAAAGATCCCTGTCCAGATTTTTTAATTCTTTTTGTCGAATCTGGAACACTTTTTCACTGAAGAGAAGCTCCCAACCGTGTAGTTTGAGAAGTTTCATGCCTTGCAGGATCTCACTAATTGTTCTTAACCGCTCATCACACCGCTCCTGAAACAATAATTTCATCAATGAGTTAAAAACACTTGTCAACCGTGGTTATAGAGACATTTCCCATTTTATTTCTCATGGCTGAAGAGACATTATTTCTCTTCCTATCACATTAAATTATGTATCCAAGTGTTTTGGAATGCAAGAATGTATGCCATAAAACATAATAAAAATATGCTTGTCATGAAAACTAGTATGCATTACTAGTATGCTACCGTAAAATCAACCGACCGATAACCAACCAGTAAAATGTAAGATAAACAAGTGTAATAAAACGGGTTACAATTTTACACCCTTTATTGCCATCATCCTCATCCTAAGCACTTAAAAGTATGCATACTCAAACAAACTAATCTTTTAACAAAACATCTAGAGAGAGAGAGAGAGAGAGGAAAAAATCAATTTTATTTGCAAATCGGATTCATGAAGAATAGCTCTAATCTTCTTTACATGCACTTTGCTCAATAATACCCCATCTTCTTCATCGACTACCTAGATTGAATCAAATCCATTCATCCATGTAATAAAATTCTTGTCAATTAGCTACGGAATTTTTTCACCTGTTACTGTCAAGTCTGCTGTCTAAAACGATTTGAGAATAACATGGAATGATCTCATCATAAAAAAGACAGTTTTAACAGCAAAAAACCATAAAGTAATAATAATCTATTACCAACTCATGACTCAGCATCTTCATTCTTTAACTCTGTTCAACTTACTCCAAAAAAATGAGCTCTTTGTTGCAAAAAAATGGTAACATTTTATAAAAGGAAATTGCATCCGCATTCGAAATTCTGTATACAACATACTTATTTTATATCAGTACTGCTGATCATTCAACTTAAATGCAAACATTGCACAAGACATATAATAATTGGCTTTGTTGTTACATGGCTTTCCAACAAACAAGATATAAATTAAAAGTATAATTGATATAGAAAAAAAGGTAAAGGTATAAAAAGAAAGCCTTTCTTAAACAGTCTAGGGTCCATACTGTTTTCAAAGCATCATCATCATCGCATCTCTTAACAAAGTAAGTTGAAAGAAATCTACTGAGATCTTCTATTCACATATCCAGCGCAGTGGGCATTCTCCCTGAACATGTACCTTTTTCTTCTTCTATAAAAAGGGATTCTTGTCTGTGCCGTTGACAATACAAGCTGCAGGACAATAAGTTAAATAAAAAAGGAACAAAGAGGCTTTTTGTTACAGTTTAAGAATGCCATACAAGTACAAGCAGAAAGGGAGACGGTAAAAAAACTTGTAAAAACCAATAGACACTTTTTTCACCACCTTATTTCACCTGAATGAACTCTAAAGCGTCATTGTCATTTCTAATCACTGTTATCACTTTGATATGCGTGTTTGTATGCTATGTAGTTATTTTTTATGCTTGGAAAAGGGTGTTGTTATATACTTAATACCCTACTTATTTTGGAAAGATAGTTAACTTTATATAGAATTATATATGTAGAATAATTTATATATGATTTTTTATATGTAAACTAGATTAACTGGTAAGATGAATGATAGACAAGCTTAATTGATGTGTATCACTTGCTAAATGTTGCTGCTATAAATTAAGTGATTATATTATATGAAGGTAAAGATGCGAAAAAATATGTAATGTAAATCATTATAAAAAACCTGGAAAGGAATGTGGTCAATCCATTAAATCATTTAGAAATGTTGCCTACTACACAACCCATCGTTTATATAAGCTACCTGCTCTGTTGCTAGCTTAAAAAAAACTTACCATTAGTTCCTTCGAATTGGATGACATTTTTTTGCCAATGAGAAACTGGAGTGGAATCATGATAAGAATGCACACTCCTGCACCAATCAGAGCGCTATAGCCAAGCTGGAGGTAGAGAAGCGTCATCAGTATTGCCAGCTAGATCAAGAGAGAAAATAAGATTATAAAAGAATTAATATTAGAGCTAACAAAATGGTTACATGCGTGATTGATTTTCTTTAAGAGAGCAAAAGCTTAGTTCATGTCTACAATTTAAGTAGTAAAACCAGCAACTTTTTACTGGAGTGAACTTGATACTATTTTGGTTAAATCCTTTGTTCTTGTCACTTGTTGCTCTCAGAAAATACACGCACCACCGGAGATAAAGTCGATCCTACTTATTTTCAACATTCTCTAAACCACTTGTTCAAAAATTTTAATCTCTGCTTTTTTGGTATACATATCAGCCTTGGCTACATTTAAAAAAATATATAGTCCACTTTAAATATCTGTACAATATTTTATGTAGGTATATTATATGGCTGTTCGTCAACTCAGCATGTGTGCCAACAACTGCACAAACTCACTCATCATCTCTCTTCTCATAAAAATTGGGTGTCATTCTATTTTTTGCCCTGCAATTAGCATAAATACATATTGTGTTTGTACTGTATTTATCTGATGTCCTATTATAAATAGCCATCAACAAGATTACAGTAATTTTTATAGAATATGTGTGTGGACTGGAATTTGGACGAAGAGCAGTGGTCGCTCAAAGTAAAAATAATAAATTTGTATCGACAACAAAAATCCGTCATCACACTAATCATCTAGATGAATGAATGATGATGTATCGGATTACTAGAAAATATATACAAGGTACTCTAATCGTCTCGTATCATGTTACTATTAAGTTGACAGAAAAAAATGCACTGATAATAAATCATTTGACAGTTTAGCATATTTTGTATATATTATTTGAGAGTCCTTATATTATAACCATTGTTCATCTTATTCATGAATGAGTGCATGTAAAAAAAATGTATAAGTGCACGGATGCATGCACACTGCTTCATGTCACATTCAACTTGATCACTCATTGAATTCAATCGAGTTTGATTTGATTACTTGTTGTCGTTGTTGATGCTGTTATTATTAGACCTTATTTATTTTCGTCTTTTCTCTTATCATCTTAATCTCACAGTCAGCACATATAGCAACATTCATGACAACATTTCAGTTGATTTTTTTCCTAATGACTTTTTATTGTTATGATTATTATTTTTTTTTATCCTTTATTTGCTCTCTCTTTATTCTACCTTGAGAGGGATCGCCCAGATGAAATGAGCCATCCAAAAAAACATCATAATGTTGTTGGTGTCTTCCGACATGATATTCACAATAGAGCCATTATCAAAGCCGTGGGTTGTGGTTGATGTGCTGCTACTATGACCCGTTGAAGAGGTGCCACTCTCCTTATCGTCCTCGACATCTCCTCCTCCTTCGTCACCGTTACCAACGTCGGTTTGAGTAGCAGCAGCAGCGGCAGCACCCTGTTCTTCCGTGCCAGCACTTTGAGCAGATTTTGTGGGAGACAAGGTTAAGGACTTTTTGTAAATCAATGCCTGCAAAAAGAAACATCAAACGTTGCAATTATCGTCTTGATGACCGTTACCCAAGCCAACAAAAAAATTAAAATAAATTGGTGTGCTTGTGTTGCATACAAGTTGCAGAGGATAATATAATATTTTGTTTTTTTGTTTGTGACGTGTGCGTGGCAGCAAAACGGCTAATTTAAGCATATCGAGACCATGAATGATGATAGTAAAATGTTAATGATTCATAATTACACAAGATTATTTATTTGCCATATTGACACTTGACAGTAAACAGTATTATTATTTTTCATTGCGCAGCGCAACACGTCTTGTGTTATTATTGTAATTGATGTGTGCATTTTTAATTCAGAATCATTCATTCTTTTTTTCCAAGTCAAATTATATACCTACATATTATGCATATTATTACACAACAATAAAGTTTTAAAAAAACGACAATATAGACCTTTGGGACTACTCTCAACAAAACAATTTGTAATTCTAGCTTTGCCCTCTGCTGTGTACTGATAACTTTCAAGAATATTGAATTGACAGTCGGCCTCTTTTCTCTTTCCCGACTTGTTCTCCATGTTGTCCTGCTGCTGCTGAAGCTGAACAGACTTTGCAACTTGACTTAAAGTCGGACTGAAACGTGTTTGACGCTTAAATTACTGTAATGATTATCTTAAACTCGTGACTATCCACTCAAACATATTTTTTGAACAACAAGAAGCGAGAGAGACAGGACCCTGTGATAATTTAACACTGGTGCGGTGCTGGGCTACTAACTACAACAAAACTAACACGACGACTGTACAAGCAGCAGGTATTAAGAAACACCACAGTGACGAGATAAAAAATGACAGTGTGTATCTATCTATCAGTCATGTCATCCCTATTATTATGATAATGATACAAATGTTTGTCCATATATTAACTTAAACTACTAAAAACATATATGCATACATATAAAAAGACGCGCATGGTTAATGGCTGCTGTCATCATAATAACTTTAAAACGAGCAAAAGTAAAGAGGATTCCTGTATATTATTTAGAAAAAAAATATACTACCAAACTTTAACTACAAAGTCAAAGGCAGCAGGACAATTACTCATTTGCCTCCATGCATCATTATTATCACGATCACATATCTTCTGACAAAGTGTTGCACGTCCTCACATCATGTAATTAATCAGTTGAGAAAATATATTAAGCTCTTGGTACACCTGCAACTTGCCGTACTAGTTCTTTCTTTTTTCTGCATGCAGAAAATAAAAATCACGTCAATCGGTTCATTGAGGCAGAACACAAGCGTATTTTACATGCATTTTTAACCATTTTCAACAAAGTTGCTGTTTTTTCTCTCTCTACCAACCTGTAACGCAAACTTGACGTGAATTCCCTCCGAGTTGACAAGAAAGGTGGAACATTGTGAGAAAGTACTTTGAAGAAAGGATGCCAGGAGTACAATGAGGGCCATCACATATCCATTGGAAATCAACTGTGAAATTGTCAAATTCTCCAGAGATCCTGTGTCATTCCCGACTCCATTTTCGTTATCGTGGAGAGTGTAGTTGAGTTCGGTATAAGCCACAATCCCTTTGATCCCTAGTGGCGCTATGAAGCCAGTGAAATCTGCAAGCAGTCTGAATAGACCACCCACCATAAGTGATGGCCAGATTGTTTTGAAGAGGCATCTCCACAAGCTAAACGTCTGGCCTGGATATGCAAACTTTTTATAAAAAAATCATAAAAAAATCTTTTTATACTAATCGCGCATCGGTCTTTTTTATCCAATCAATCAATTCACTCACATAAAAAAAGAGTGTTCAAAGCCATGTGTGTGTGACACCACACACATAAATAATGGATTTAAGTTTTCATCTCTGTGAATCCCTTACCCTCTCGAATTGATAAATAGTTTGAAATCTCTTGAGCTGCGTTGATGTCTTTTCCTCATCTGGCAAATCTCCCAAATCTTCCTCCTCAAGTGGATGGGAATAGCCCAAACGTAATAGTCCAGTAAACCAGTAAAAGGTAATTCGGGATGGAAGGGTTGAGTAATTATGCAGATATCGAATGTTACCATTGCTGTTGCTGCTAACGCTCTTTTTCTTGTTAGTACTCTCATCACCAACTTGCTGATGCTCTTTAGATAACGAGGAGGATAAACCTGCTCCTTTTTTCTGCAATTTTTTTTTTCAAAAAAATTTATATTGATATTAAATGCTTACTCGAAGAAACAAAGATACTTTCTTAGAGGCCATTTTTTCTATCTCAAGGACTCGTTTAGTATGTGTATATGATTCTGTTAAAAATGTCAATTAGGTGAGATCTCCCATTAAAAATATGATGCTGTTGATGTTGAAGCGATCTTGAGTCATTATTGCTCTTGTGAGATTAACCAGAAAAGATGCAAAATCATAAAAATCCTTATGAACTTGTAGAGAGATAATGAAAAATTTATAATAATTATTTGAAAAGTTAGCACGAACGTCAAGAAATACGTACGTATATACATACATACATGCATATACACAAAATGGCTTGTCTACCAAACTATTATTAAGTATTATAGCTTCTCTCTAGTGTAATAATAATGTATTCATTAAATATTCAAAAAAGCCAAATTATTACATTAGACGCACACATACAAAAGTATTCCCCAAAGTACACACGTACATACATACATCATACAAGAAGGTAATAGTAATTCCAAGAAAAAAATTTTTTCTTCTGGATTTTGCGTCTAGTTTGCCCTTTACAATTTTTTGGTACATTTAAAACATTAGTAGAGTGTGTAATGGTGGTTTGTAGCAGTGGTGGTGATGATGATAGTGTTTATCGCAGCATGGGGTCTAGTGTTTCTCTTCGGTAATTATTATTACAATCAGACAAAATCCACCTGACCTGACATGCAACTGTGTGGTACATTAAGAAAGATGATTGTTCTAATATAATAATACTTGATACTGCTTACTACACTTGATACGGTAGTTGTTGTGATGGATGATGGCGTGGTTTTCGTGCACTGTGGAAATTATTATGTAATGTGGGCTTTCATAAAAATCAAAATATTTTTGTGTGTCAAGTCATATTTTATGATAAAGTCTTATCATATCTTCTCTTAGAAGCTGACCACGCAGCAGCAGCAACTTAGAAAAAGAAGAAAAAAAATCACGACGTCCATAATAATGGCAGAGAAGTGGGAAGACCAAGAAACGAAATGTAGTAAATGAACCATGATGGATGTTGATTATATTAGATCTCCAATATATATTGTAGGTATTCCTTGTTTTCTAGTCCCTGAAAAGTTTTTCTCTCCTTCTTGTATGATGACATGAATATGTGTGCAAAAAACAGGAATATTAAATTGGGCAGAGAAGAGGAGAGATGAGATGAGTACCAAAAACCTACCCCGAGAACAATTCTTAACCCTTTCAATAAATAATACAAGTATCTTCATGCATATACCAGGCATTATCATTATGCTTATTATGAATAATAAAGAAATTTTGACACAATTTAGTTAGCATTCCTTTTAAACAATTTATCTTCCAATCAAAGTTTCTTTTTTTCTACGTCAGTATACTAACTAATGCAAAAAATATGGAGAGATAGCGAAAAAGACATAATATGCAAATTATATAATTGACCATGCATCTCTCAATCTTTTATATTTACTTTGGAATCAAAATGATTTTTCATGGAAGATCATTAAACATCTCAGTTATAACCGGCTTATATGTCTTTATTTCATTGCACATATTTTTTAACACAAGGTTGGTGGCAAGCAATGAAGCACATAGATAAAAATGCATTGTAAAAATGGGAGATAAATTGGCATCTTTATTTTCAATTGAGTTGTCATTGCTTTATGATTATGACAAGTATGTGACCAAAGTTGTAAAAAAGAGTTATTGATAGAGTTATGAAACTTTATAGTATAAAAATTTTTTGCATGCTGCTACTATAATAAAAAAAGTGCATGTTTAGTAATAATACGTGAGTAGCCATATAAAGCAGCGAGAGAGGAAGAAACATTTTCGCAGTGTATTCCCTGCTGTTATGTTGGTGCTCGCAGAAAATGGAGAAAAGAAAGAGGGAAGGAAATGCAAAAGGAGAAGTGGTACAAAAGAAAGTCTCTCTTGAAATGTCACTAACACACAGCAAGTCAGAGTCAGAGAGACAACCAACGGCTTGTGTGTGTGAGCAACAATAAACCACTCATCAGGACATAGACACGATGTATGAAAGAGGCTTAAAGTTTGCAAATATTTTGTAACAACATAACTGCGTTCATTGTTTACTAATATTATTTGCTTTTTCAAACCTTCAAATTGTTTTAACGATCAAAACCTGTGAAGATTTAATGCACACGGTATGCATGTATTTTGCAAATGAATCAAATTTTTTTTATGCATGTATTAAAAAAATGACCAACTTTGAAAGAAAAAGAAAGAATAATTTTTTTCAGTGTTATCATGACCCTGAAATTTTTGTTAATGAAATGAATGCCACACTAAATACCTCAAATACTGAAGAGTTGGGTAGGTTTATATCTCATAAAACAGCATAGGAACTGTGTCACATGCACCAAAAAAGTGTGAAATCTAATTGACGTTTTGTAATGCAAGGTCTTTAGAATTATCGCATGATGATGGACAGACAGACGAATATGCAAACATTTTGATAAAGATAAAATTTGCCACTTGATAATAAAATGTGAAGAGCACAAAAGTTGTACTTGTAGTAGTAGTATTTTATTTCGTAGTGGTAACTTGTCACTTAAATGTCAAAACGACAAGACCACCTATTCTTCTACTGTCACCACCATCTAATAAATTCTTTTTATGCTACCAAGTTTACACAGTCATATCATCACATCATTACATTGCGCATAATAATACTACTAATAATATGCTATACTAAAAAATGTAGCCACACATAAAAATATATTTTATTTTATATGGCATGACTTTGAACAATTCTCTCTGCAAAAACAAATTATCCTCAAATGGGGTAATTTGGATAATAATTACTTAGCAAACTAAGTGTTAGATCTTAGAAAAAACTGTTTATGTTTAAATCAGTCCATGAGTCAGGTTTTTTAATTGAATTACGGAAGTTGCAAATTATATTTGGTAATATCTTCTTAAGATTCCCCAACTGACAATATGAATGCGAAAATATGTCTGCAATTTATTTAGTTTACAGTTTTGTTGTGTGTTTTTCTGATAAGTCATGCTTGTTGTTTGTGTGCGAGAGAGAAGATGTTGATGCAAACCACTCTCATAGTATCCTACTACGCCTCCAGTTATACTATAATGCCATTTTTATAATGTGTCACTTTTGTTTGCATTTCTACTTTGTACTAAGTCAACACTTTGCTTTCTACTCGCGTTTTTCGCTATTCTCATTGATAATAAGTAACAAGTCATGTCGTCTAAATATCTTTTTCCTGCATTGCATGCAAAACTGCAATTCATAAAAATGTCTGCTATAATAAATCCTCACAAGAAAACAATGTTCCCCGAGTTTTTTTATCACATAAAAGAAATAATATATGCGTATTAAATTAAAAGCACATTATGTATTTTCCACCTACATTAATTTCATTCATGTGGATATACTTAATCATAATGAAGTATTTTTTTACCTCATGAATCACAGTGTGAGCGAGAAGCGCAGTCAAAACAAAAGTGGCAACGGCGGACACCACATTGGTAGCAACTTTAACATGAAAAATGGTTAAAGCCTGGATTCCCCAATGCAGATGAACATTTGCCAGGAAGAATATCGCCGACAGGGCAAAGAATAAGACGTTTATCAACAAGTACTTGGATTCTCCAAGTCTCTCAAACTCGTGGTAAAACACAAGGAGTACAGAGACGGCAGTTAAAGTCACAAGTGGACCAATAATTTTCAAATAGTCATAAATTATTTGTTGATCATCATCGTCACGATCCTGGGCCAAGTTTGCACCAGAAGACGAAGTGCTTCTCGTAACACGACTTTTGTGAAGTGGACCACTACCACCAAATTCACTGCCACTCTTCTGGTGACCAACGCCGCCACCACCGCCATCACTTTTATGCACTAAAAATAATACTGAACTAGGACGGCTATGAGGACGACGTGGTGAGGAAGAGTGGATGGGGTAACTTTGCTGGTGGTCTGATGATGCTTCTGACAATGATGATGTTGCAGTTAAATCTATTAGAGTACCATTACTGTCATTGTTTTCAAATAAAGTTGATGGATCACGGTTAATAAAACGATTTACTCGATTGCTCCTCCTATCATCATCATCTGCATCATGATGACCGCTATTAACACTACGAATATTTCTACTACTACTGTCGTTCCTACTGCTAATAACTATACTAGAATCACTACCGCTACTATGCTTGTTCAAAAGCAATATAACATTTTCTGACAGGTCAGCACCCACTGCCACAAGAACTACCACTGTCAAACTCCAAATGGCAATGTGATGGTTAAAGACTCTTCGCTTTTGAAACCATTTTGCAATTCGGGCATCCTCTTCCACCCCATCATCACCGTTACAATCCGTTCTACTGACACGCTTTCCGTTTTTGTGGTGATGAGTAGTTGCTGGGCCACTGCCGTTATTTGAGCCCCTCTTCGGTGGAATTCTTCCTGGAGTCCGAGAAGAAGCACGTTGCCCCCTTGTCCCCTTTCTACACTTTCCACTTTGCCAGCACTTGTGGTAGATCAAGAGCAGAAGGGCGACATAGATGAAAATCACGTTGGATATCAATTGCACTCCATAAAACGAGCAGGGGAACAACAGAGGCTGTGAATGATTAAGATTGACATGGTCGGAAATCACCTCCTCTCCCTCCGGGATTACTCCCAATTCCTCTTCTGCTGTTGTTATTGTTGTTGTCAAGCTGCCATCACTACTTCCTCCAAATAGCTGGCTAATCACGTGAAGGTCGCACAATTTTTGTAGCATGATGCCGCAAGTCCTGTGAATGAACTGTTGTGTAGACAAATTTTTCCTTATTTGCGTGGCGACTATGGGACGGGAATTTGTTTCCTATATTTGTTACCGTTTATCATGTTGACAATAATGCTGACCATGAGTAATACAAGAAGAGATAAAAATATTATAATTAGTGCAAAAAATCCTCATGATAATCCCCTCTCACTCACTCTTCTCTGGATACGCACACACACACGATAAGAATGACAAATGTTGAGGTGGACCTTTTGTTTAAAACGACACCTTTTTCCTCTCATCAATTTACATACCAAATTGCGTATGCAAATTTTTATACCAGGAAAAATAGCATTCTCGCTCTTTCTTTTTTCCAAAGAAGTCGGGCACCCTACAAAATTCACAGGAAAAATACCAACTCAACCAAACAGTTTGAATGAGAAATGCTTGTACTTTTTATCATCATTATTGTTGTCAGCGTCACAAACAAAACTGTCATGTTAACTCACTTTGCTCTTTTTTTATATGACAAAAATGCAAAAGCGACCCGGAGAGCATTTCTCTTATCTTTTGTTTAACTTTGTTGTTGTGACAATATCTATATTTAATGTATGTATTAAAAATGACAAGGAATAGTACACACAGACACGTTGTATGAAAAATATATATAAACTATGCAAGAAAATCACAGAGAGAGAGCAAAATGATTATTTTTAACGCTTGCACTCTTCTAGCAACCGCAGTAACAACAAAGTTCCAAAAAACAAGCACCTTGTTTCTTTAACCATTTTCTTAGCAAGTGTGAGAGCATCAGGAGAAGAACACGTTGTTAAATTCTCAAATCTCAAGAACTCTGTCAGTCCGCTATATATCGTCTCTTTTCATTCTTATTGCGGTGTTCAGTTGCCAGTACTTTTGTAGCCGTGATGGTGGCATCGTTGGTCATCATCATCTCCACTGCAACAACAAATCCTTACACATAATATGCATTGCATGATGCTCTTTTAATGCGAACAAAAAAAAGACAACGAAGAATCATCGTTTTGCTGTGGCTGCTGCTATCATCATACTTTAACTTTTCATTATCATCCTCCTCTTTTTCGTCATCATCATCCTCCTCCTGTGCACTGAACATGTTACTACTCACTTGAATGATAGTACTGATCATGTGAATACAAGGGAGAGCAAGCAAATAACACCGGGATTGCAATGATGGAAGAATATTATCCACATTTGAGCGTTGCAGGAGCATTAGTAGTAGTAGTATTAGTAGTAGCGTTATAATAATAATCATCATCGTCACTTGAAACTTTTGCTAGATGGATCCTTGTTCATCATCATGATTCCCCACTACTACTACTACTACAACAACAACCTTCATCCATCATATCTATCATAAAACTACTGTGCATTATTATGATGGACAATGGCGAGTGATTTTATAAGTTGTAAGTAGCGTGCGTAGAAATGATGATGGAAATTTAGAGATGGATAGATTGATTCTCTCTTGGTCTGTGTGTGAGCTTCTTTCACTTTTTCCAATGGGATGTGTGTATGGAAAATGCCAAGCCTTCAAAAAAATCCTGCAAGTTTTATAGTGGAATTTTGAAGATGAAGAAAGGAATGTTTTTTTTGGGGTAATATTTGCACTGTTAGGAACTATCATATAGTTATAATGTAGGTATATATATTTATTCGTTTCTCTGACTACTTATTTGAATCGCCATGATCACATTTATAATAACCATCAAAAAATGTTTGGAGTGTCCAGCCTGTTTCATGTTTTCATATTTTTTTAATGGAGTTGTCGGCTCATCGGCGGCGGCTTGGGAATAGTCAATTTGCATGGCTAAGTAGCTTGCACAAAAATATGAAAGATTGCGTTGCACATTTTAATGCTTAGACAGAAGAGAGATATTTATTTATCATCACCGCATCTGTTGCTGGTGGTGCTGAAAACATTTTGGTTTGTGATGATAGTCGTGTTGATGATGATGATGATTTAACTCATTCATAACCGCTTTCTGTATGATTATGACAAAGTCGGCGAGAAGGAGGAGACGCTTTTTACACTTGGAAAACTTGCTATGTTCATGTTTGCCAAAAAAAATATACTCCAGCCAGAGACTCCAGAGACAAGGGCAGTTTTGGTCCGCCAATGGTTACCGATATATAAAAAGGGAAAAAATTTATAATTATAAATTTATAGTAGATAAGTAGCAGTGGTTATCTGGAAAAGTGGGCGGTGAGAAAAATTGCAATGCCCAGTAATTAATTTTTATGTGTGATAAAAAATGATATTGAAAATATTGTAATCCTTGTCAATGGTCAATCCAAATAAAACCTTTTGTTTCTATCTCTTAATTATTTTATCAGTTAACAAGTTTTGTCTCATCTCTTAATGAAAAAGTCATGCCAGACTACAAAAAAAGCATTAAAAAGAATTTCACGTTTAAAAGCCATCATTATATTACACAGCAAAAAATATATATTTTATCTGTCAGTTTAAAACGCACGTGTGTAGTAGAAAGGATATTTTTTGGGGTTTTTCCTCCTACGTACCTTTCTGTCCTCGGCTTACTAAAACATTTAAATTCATTTAAAAAATAAAGATATAAAGTGAAGTTGGCAACGATTATATACGCATGTTATTTTTCATGACGATTTTTCTAAAAACAAGTGTCTTTTCGTCCACTACACTAGAGTGAGTCACGTCAGACGCATACCGCACACATTACATTCATGAGCCATTCATTAATTTCCATTCATAAAAATGATGAAATATCATCTCTAAAATGGCAATGTTAAAAAGATTACTCACTATACAATTTTTTTGCTAAACTTTCTTACAAAATTGAAAGGAGAATAATGATCTGAGTGTGTTTTAATAATAATGACATAATGTATGAGTGTTTACCCATAAAGATAAACACGGCGGCTTTGTCTCTTATTATCCTAAAGCACAAAATCACGCACAGGTCATCATCACCACCACTGTACACAAAACGCCTTCGCCGTCATGCAGATCATCTTTCTTTTAGTATTTCTTTAGTGATTCATACATCTTCTGACATGATGCACTTTACAGGGACGACCGTTTTTTTGCTTCAGGGTGGAATGTTGACTTTTGGTTGATGTCGTTGTCTTTCTGTGTGTTAAATATTATGTAAGTACATGAGCTTCCTAAGTTGCTATCTGTCATTTTCTTGTTTTCCTTTTAATCAACACTAACAACAACAGCTCTACAAATTCGGCTACAAATTGACTTGAAAGCTATAACACTGCTTCGTTATCTTGTTCAAATGACATGTTTACGAGGACAACGTCTTTTTATTCACATCACATATTTATAATCATTTGCTAATGTATAGCATTTAAACTGTTGTTGGGTTGTAAAAGAAAACGGTGTTTTCCTGATAAATGATGAGTGACTTTTGTACGCATATCCACATGTACAAAAAGGAAACACACAGAGGGAAGGTTTTTTATGTTGGTTGTTCAATGTTCATGTAAAGAATTGTTCCAAAAAATTTATTTTTGCATATCGTGATTGATCTGATAAAAAAATTTATACTCATGCGAAAAAAAAAAAGAATCTTGTCAATCTTGTTTGCTCCTTGTTTGGTTGTTACCTCATCTTCCCCTACATTCACCATGATCACCACGGCACGGTTAGTCATCAAAACTATTCAGAGTTCTGGGAAGCGAAGAACTATTACGACGACCATTCATGATGAGTACAAGTTGTAGAGACGAAGAAGGATATTAAATGCTAACTGACTCAAACACTAATAAAAAAGACAGGCGGACAGGCCAGAGAAGAAGAGGCGATGGCTGTTGTGTGTGCTGTAAATACAGTGGAGTTTCTAGACATGTGCAGTTAATTTGTATGCAAAACTGAATATCTATATCACTTTAAATGCTGATGAGCCTTTGGTTTGGGTTTGGTGAAAATTTTTGCAGAGATTTCTTGAAATAAATGTGTACTACAACCTGTTTTTCTGTACACACCAAGAGCTATTAAACTGAACTCATTCGCAGATTACCCCATTATGGAGTTTAAAGCTGAAAAAAATGTAAAAATACTTTTTTCCTGGACAGAATAACAATGAGATGGGCGACCACAGTCTCACTGAGAGAATGACTTTGGCAAAACATGTTATACATACATCATATAAATAAATATTATGCTCATTATACTAGAATCTTAAGCAGAAAGCGAAGACTATTAAGCTTTGCATGACTTTGTTAAATGGAAACATTTGAGTGAAAAAAAAGTGAACTCACAGTCCGCGTGTGTCTGTGTGTTTCTTTAACTGGCTGTAAACTATTTAATATTTCTGATCAATTCTGATGACATGTCGTTGTACCGTTGTTTGGTGCAATGCTTGGCAAAAAATTTATGTATCAGCTAATAAATGTTACCCTAAACCGACCATTCAAAAATCCTCTGCTGCTGCTGCAGCCCCGTTGTTTAGTTAAGTGACTTGTTCTCATCATGATGACATGACTACTCCATTCTCTCTAGTTGCTAAATTAAAATTTATTGTGTGTGTGGCACTTGATGAAATGCCAAGTTATTCTACCAAAAGTCGTCGTGTCAGACCGTTTATAAAAAATGTTTCGCTATATATGTGCATATTATTGTTCTAGAAGAAAATCTGGACAGAAAAAAAATGTCAATAGCAATAAGCAGTTTTTGAGACAACAAAAACATTTAAATGACCAATGACCACTAGTAATTAATGTAGTATGGGTCTCGTGAAGAAAGCATGTTTTCATGAAAAGGTGCATGTTTCTTCAATTTCTCCTGCCACATGTCACGATGTCACTGTCATACATATCAATACACACAACAGCAACAACAAGACTACCACAACAGTTAAATATTTAATGGTGCAAGAAACAGACCCATAACCCAACCACTGTCAAAACCTCACTTTCAATTTTTACCGTCCTTTATCTCTAATCATTTATATGACAAACTTCACGTGCCATGCATGACAAAAGCCCATTTCATCCATTCCAACAAGAATTTCACCCAACTCAAATGCAATAATAATTACTAAATTACAGAACCTTTCCTTAAATATCCAAACAACAATAATATTGAACATCATTAAAACATCTTCCATTTAACAAAATATTCATAAAGTTAACCCTTTCAAACCTACATTCATTATAGAAAAGTAATTAACATCCCAAAAGCTTAACTAATCTCTTTAATCTAATTGGCGTCTCATTCTTAATGAAATTATACATACATATAGAATGGTTAATTCTCAATTAACTAACTAAAGTTGCTTGCAGTGCAGTAGTAGCGTTGTTTGATAGGCAACCGTTCCTCTGGAGCAAGACGGGCATTCTCAGACTGTCCGCTTGCTCTATGGCTACATGTGCCAAGAGAAGCCGGGATTTGAGCTCTCCGTTCCGTTCCGTTCAGCTCGCAGCTCGTCTTTTGTGCTGCTCCTCTTGTGAGACTGAGACTGGTGGTGGTCGTGTGCAGAGCTGAGATGTGACTAAAAAATCTCATTTTTTTCAGTTTTTTCAAAACTTTTTGCAGTAATCAGTGATCTTATCTTGTAGAGAATAAATAGTTGAAGGTAATTATCAATTTTAATTTAATTGTTAAAAAAAATGTAGGGTTAAAAAGAGAGATTT
>JAHZMV010006250.1:0-10665 GCA_027743765.1 Coecobrya sp. COE2
AATTGGAGCGACAAACATGTGTTTGTATAACAAATGAAATTGAGAAAGAAATACTTGACGAAATAAATGCAAGAGAAGAAATTGCACGTTGTTCAATGGACTGAAGCTGACAGCGACCTTACAGTGACTTTAAAAAATAAGTTGAAACTAAAATGTATTAAAATAAAGGTTTTCTACTAGTCTGCCATAGCCGGAGACATTATGTAATATTTATTTTGTATAATATCGGCATGTAAACAATTGACATAATCTCACCTGCAGTTAAAAAGGCTTTATTATTATTGACATAACATATTATAACCCCAGAATATAGTAAATTTGATCAAGGCTCATTATTATGAATTGTTAAATTGATGAAAATGTATGTGAACTCATAAATTTACTCAATGAACCTAAATGTATTGTTTGTAATATGAATGAACCTGTATCCATGGGCATTCCAAAGGGTACTAAATAAATAATAATCAAATCAAAAAATAATTTAAATTTAAAAAATCAGCGATTAAATGTATAGATTCAGACTTTATATATAGCCATTGCTATGTCAAAATATAATTAAGAAATAAGAAAATGTGTACACGCATAACAGATTTACCCAACTGTCATACATAATTGTTCTATTTTATCAGATTATAAAAAAATAATCACAATTGTTTAAGAAAATATTAACCCATCGTTATAATAAATAAGATGAAGAAGTGTAAAGTAAGCGGTGGGCCTGAACATTTACTTTGGAGGTGGGAGCGGAAGAACTACCACTGGATTCTGTGGGGGCGCCCAAATTGTTCTACTCATCAGTGAGTTAAAATTTAAGGAATTTTTGTACCTACCCGTATGAATTTTTAACTTGGCGGTGGTGGTGTAAGATGCATCACAAGATTTACATGATAACTGATTAGCTCCTCAAAATTTTCACCTTTCTCAACTCTATGAATCGACTTGCCTAACTCCTCCTCCCTAAATTTGAAATGGGAAGCTGCAGCTTTTTTGTAACTACGGCCAGTCATTCACCCCATGATCTACATAATTAGTTTTAATGAGATTAACGTTTCACTCTGCATATTTGAATAAAAATGATAGCAGAGGTAATTCGTAAGTTCACTCTTTCTTGAGATCACAGGGATTTCTTACCCAGTAAAAAGCCTCATTATCTCTGGCTCCGTGATTTTGTGATGCGATGTACATGAAAAAGGAGACTAGTTGGAAGTGCTCCTGCTACTGCAGCAATACAATTTACATAACTAAATGAGGCAGAGTAAAATGTAAATGAACTTTGGACCCAAGATTTATGCTTCTTACAACCGTTGTATGAGTTTTTAGTATGCAGGAAAAAAATGAATATTATGTATGATGTTAGGAAAAAATTCCTTTTAATTGGACCATACTCGTTAAACAAACGTACCCATATAACTGTTAACAAAGGGACCGTTTGGAGGAAACATACCTCGGCAATGAACTTAACTATAATTCATGTCACCTAATTTCTTCAATCACTGCCCGTCGTGCAACCGAGTAACAGTTCATTAGCAGAGCAGTATATAACTGATTTTGATTTCTGAACTATAAAATTTGTTTACTATCAATTGAAGTGCTTTCAAGTTTGTGACTTGATTGAGTTAATTTTCTCTTTTTTCTAATAGTACATTTTCGTGTTGAGTTGTGTTGTAGGCCAGAACTGAACCAGAACAAAACAACTCAAGGAGGGTAAGCATATCTTTCTTTAAAATATCTACTTTCTGTCGTAACATTTAGAAGCATGGGGCGTAAAAGAACGCTGTCTCCAAGAGGAGCAAAACGAGGGAGGGTAGACGACAGTGAAGAGCGTAGTGATAGGTCACACGAATCAGTTGAGCATTTATCGGGAAACCGAAGCGAAGGTTATGCTCCATCTCGTTTTGCATATTCTGAAAATTTCCTTTCCTTCAGCATTGCATACAAGACCAATGGCCCGTTAGCCATAAAAAATAAAAATGTATTGCAGATGAACGACCTTTCAAATTTTCTTTTGAAAGTTGACACCAGTTTAGCACGTCCCAACAAAACTATTACTGCCGGGTGAAAGAGGAGACGAGGCAATTAACATACGCAATCCTATATTTCGTTCATGCAACTGACCATGTTGATTATACGCTCCTTTTTGGCGATAATCAGCCAGCGTACGGCGCTTCCAGGAAAATTGTGCCAAGGAATTGGCGATGGGTATTTAATATCCCCTTTTAAATCATGAAGTTTTGAAGCAGGCTCCCAACATACTTTCAAATATGGCTCGTAAATGGAGCAGGAAGGCAACTTAACACGAGCAGCAATAAAGAAATTTACTGACAACAAATACGAAATTTAGTTTCAACAAGAGATCTTTTTACAACAAAAGTTTTTTTAATTACAACAAGAGATTTTTCTGACAATAGATTTTTTAACTACAACAAGAGATCTTTTTACAACAATTTCCTTACAAAAATATCAACATTTAGTTTCAACAAAAGAATGTTTTATTTACAGCAATAACTCTTAATACTTATTAATTATCCGTTTTTATTACAGGAACACTGTAACTGCACGTACTCCTACTTAACTAAATAATTCGGTAACCGATGCACTGAACAAAAACATATTTTTTCGGTTCAGTCAACCTTGATCGAACCTCCATAACCTACTGATTTAATTTCCAGGAGCGTAAACGGCGGAATGAACTCCTCTTCATCCTCACCCCTCTTGAGTAAGGGATCGTGGTTGAAACAATACATGTTCTTTCCCTTCATCATCGTCCAGCAGAACGGACGGATGCAGATGTAAGAATTATTTTTCTGCGGGGCAAATAATTACACACGATTTGTTTTGAATTCATTGAGCAATAATTAAAAGATCTGGTAATTAAATACTTGATAAAGCATGTTACTGACAGTATCCAGACGATGAGAATAAGTTCTGAAATTTCTCTTCATACAGACCTCCACCTCCACTCCTTTCTGTATTAAACAATGGTGACGATCTCCCCTGGAATAAAGATAACGCAACATTGACAGCCATCCGTCATCGCTCTTCGTATCCCATAATCGAATGTCCATGTTGACGTAACTAAATACGAGCCGGAACGAAGAACTGACTCGGATAGCTGTGAAGCAAATAAAAATAGATTCTTTAAGTGCTAAACGTGTCCTTAAATACCCATTCCATTATAATAATGTTACATTTTTATTAAATACAACTTACTAATATTGAAGAATTTAGTTCCTCTCAAAGCGGCGGCGTGGACAGAGCAGTAATGCGAGAGGCCAATTTTTGTCACTCCTTGTTTGTTGCAGGCGTCGTTGGAGCAACCGAAAATTATGACGGAGTTGTTCCCTAATTCAATCATCAGAGAGGAGGAGCCAACGGGTCCCATAGAAACGCTCACGCCGATTTCAGAAAGTAAATACTCCTCAATCCTTTCTCGCAAAATGGCCTTGAGATTACTGGGTGACTTGGGATTCCCATCAAAGGCTCCCCTTAACCGTCGGCAAAGCTCATCCTTCAGCTTTACGTAGTCTGGAAGAAATAAAACCACGCAACAAACCAAATTAGCTACAAATAATAAGAATTGTAATAAACAAACTTGTTACTCATTAATTCTCACCTTGTTCGTTAAACTCGTTGTTAATGAAGAGCGCGTTGGGAGGCGAGGGAAAATGCTCCATAAATGTAGCCAGCGCACTTTGACACCGGACAATTGAGGAACTGGACAACCCCACCCTGATCATCCTTAACGAGTTTAAAGCCACGACACCTGGGGACAAACTCCAAGCTCCAGCCACCAGAGAGAGGAAAACGAGTTAAACGGATAGCCATTAATTGAAATACCTCGTCAAGGGTTTAAACATTCGGGCATCCTTCACAGCCTTTCCCTCCCGGACCACGGCATCCCGCGTCATCACGATAAAAACACTCCAAAAACGTTAATTATTAATTAAAGTCACTAAATTATTAACTGACAAGTACAGTCCTGAGTGGATTTTATTTTCTCTCCAAAAAAGTTGACTATTAATTAAATTAACTAATTAATTAGATGCTAACTAGTGCTGCCTTAATATTATTTCCCTCTCCAAATAAGTTAAATATTAACTACAGTGCTGCTATTTACTCTGCAAAAAGTGTGTCAACCAAAAAATTTTCTGCAGCTGCGAGCGAGTAAAGAATGAGAGTAGATAATGCTGTGAGAAAGACGTGGAAAATTAATTACTGAGATGCTTGATTAATGCTTAATGATAGTAAGCAAGTTTCATATATGCTACCTGTATTGTGTAAACCTTCACGTATGAAGTTTAATTTAGAATTGTTGAATTGAATTGTCTTAAATATATTCTATGCGAATGGAATTAACTTGGACATTATAAATCTCAATATAATCTATCATTAATTCATACAAAGGCGCTACCTTTAATTTTGTTGCTGTCGACTGAAAGAGAGAGAAAAATGGTGAATGATAAAGAAAAATGACAGTAGAAACGAAAAACGAAGAAAATCAAATTGATGGATTCGTTAGTTTTAAAATTATCAGATCTTTCAAAACAAATCTTCTTTTTAAACTTATTAAGTGTTGCCCCCAATCAATAGCTCAGAATTAAATCCGAAAATGGCAACAACAGGTAAAAAACTACAAAGAAAAACCACTCCCTGGCTGGGAGAAATGTTGAACTTCCTGTAGGCAAGGAAAATTAACTCTATGCGAAATAACAATGTTTAGAAGACAATGCTATTACAAACAACAATGACTTTATTAACAAGCAACTTTCGGTTAGGAAAAGTTGTGTCTAAGGTCTTAATGACGACGAGTTGTCATTAGACCCCCAAAAACTGACTGATTTATTTTGCAGATTTCCTCGGCTATTTATGCTGTTTTCTAAGTAGGTCAAAAGTTCAACAGGAAGTTGAACAGGAAGCTTCCACTTCAAAGACAGGAATTAGAACAAAAGAAAATAATTAACATTTTCCATGAACAGCGAAAAATTAAACAAATGAACGTGACCCGCATTCCACACACCGGAAGTAACTTAACAGAATATCATGGAGGAAAGAAAACAGCAAAGAAAACCTCTATGATTTACATAAACATTCAATACAAAAAGGCTAATTATTGAATGGTTAAAGTTTAACATAAAATACTCAAATATTTTAATGTAATCCTCAAAACGGTTCCAACATTAAGTATCACGTTTAATCTCCTCCAAAGGACGTAATAAATTCTTACAGATTAAATATATTAATTGTAAACTATCACCAGGTTGATTAGGGTTATGATTTGAGATATGTTGTTGTGAAGATGAGTTATCACTAAACATTTAACCTACTCCAGCGCCATCAAAGGTAAAGTTGGACGATTAAGACAACTTTGCAAAATAGGTAAACATTAATCTATCATCCGTTAAGTTAATTTTTCTGGACGTTATTTAAGAAAGTGTTGAGTTCATTTACACTAAATTCTATACGAAATATTAATTAAATAAAAAGAAGAAAATCAAAAGTAGTGAAATTAGATATTAAATGATACAATGCATAGGTTGCTACATTATCAACGTTTCGATGTGCACTGATAATCCTTTCCATAAAAATCACATTCAACTTGCAAGAATTGTTTAAATTTAGGTGGCATAAACGACAACAAATATTAAAAAATGGAACTTGATAAATACAGTACAATATGCCCTTCATATACGTAATTTATTGTAATAAAATTTACACATGCTTAAGATGACATTAATTTAATTCTTTGTTGTGTAGCGTCCATCGATGAAGCTTTGTATTTCGACAAACATTTCTTAATTCTGGTAAATTATGTGTTACAAATGTTATTAATTCTCTCTCCGTCTGTTGTACAAATACAAATTGATTAATCCATAAAGAAGAAAAAGATAGTAATCTAATTCTCTAAAGAAACTAAATTTTTGAGGCTTCTAGAATCCAAAACATTTGCAGCATGTTATAAATTATCGGTGTTACAAGTTCATTAAAAGGAATTAAATGTACGTAGAGTTTTAAGCAAAACATCAATTTTCGGAAATATATACTTCGATTTATAAAAGGATGTTAGAAAAATAATTGCAGTATTTGTATATGGAAACCACAAAACACATCAAGGAAAGAGTGAGCATTAATTATAACAATTGATTCTAGACATTTTTATTCCTTCCCCACATAAAGATTCAACTAAAGTGCATATATATTTTATATACTCGTTTAACGTCGTATATGTTTTTTTCAGTTCACATTGGAAGTCAATAGATTTTCAAGGTTTTTCAAGTGGGGTGATTCTACAGTTGGTAGTTGGTAATTTAGTGAATTAATATTCATGATTCGCATGTTGCTTTTCATCTACATTTTTAATAGTGTTGGTATAACTTTAATAGCTTTTGTAAATCAATTTAACTTCCGCTTTGTGAGACATTTCAAGAAATCTAAATTATGAATCTCTGAACAATTTCTATTAATTCATTTTAATATTATCAATTCAACCTGCATATGTTCTTGATTGTTTTCTTTTCGTTGTCACATAAAGGATAAATGATGCCTACCAATAAGAAAAACAATAACAAAACTTGACTAGAGCTGTAAATGTGCAGTAACAATTAAGCAAACATACTTTTTTCTTGGTCTGAAACAGTTAACATATTTATTAGAAAATTATTATAGTTACAAATTGAATAAACTTAGGACGGACTTTTTGTTAATAAACACAAATAGTTAATGCAATCTAGTAATTGGAGACCTAATCCGTGAATTCATTTGCATAACAGTCCATTGAACGCAAAAACAAATTCTAAGATACAAACGGGAAATTATATCATTTGTGTGATTTTTTATCGACTAGTTCTTCAACTATAAACCTAATAGGGATAATCGAGTTACTGCTGCGACAATTTCAGATATCGACAAATAACCCAAATTCTTCAATTAGGTTATAAAACTATCTATTTACTAGTGTCTGGAGCTTGTTGGTACGGATTTTTACAAATACCTATGTAGTTTGCCACACTCATTATATTATTAAGTACACATTCGATCATTTTACTAAAAGGCAAGCACGTAAAATGTATATTGTATCAAGTGACAGTGAAATCGTTTGAAACAATCAGCTAATATGCAGGTTTAAATATTAAGCTGCCATAATCCAATAATTTTCAGCATGTCTTTAACTTAAAAACATTTCTTCTCATTTCGACCACCTGTTCTGATTGACCTTGTTTTAGTTAAGCGCAGCTTCTCTATTGTATATTTTTAATGGTGGTAAAGTAACTCACAATTTAAAGTAATCCTCGTATTTTGAATGATATCATTCCTCATATCTGCAATAATAAAATGATAAACTAATTATTATGTTTGTTTGTTTGAATGACAGCTGGCATCTTTCTTTATATAATGTTTTAGTTACTTCATCGCACAGACATTAATCGCCGATTGTAATCATAATATCCATATTTTTTCTGTTACTGTTTATTAGTTGCACTTAATATTCATTTCAAAAAATTCAAATTAAATCCAAGAAAAAATCACGCTCAAGGATGAATTACGAGCAGGTTTCACAGGACTTATACTTTTTATCGCATCAACTCTGTCAAGAGAATCAAGATGTGTTTTAATTAATATTTGCAAGGGTCACGTGTGGTATGCAAGTCTCTTCTAACAGATTAAATGTAATCATACTAGTGAAAATTATTGATAATTCACCTACGAAGCATTTTTAGTTCAACATTCCGCTCGGAAAATATAAAGTTTCGATTTTTGCTGTTCTTCGGTTGTTTTACACGAGGAAATAAATTTTAATGGGACAATTTTTGCATTAATGACAAATATTTTTAAATTGCCATTCACGAAATTTTTCAATGTGGCAATGTTTCAGATAAATTTTCTCAGTAAAACTCTATCGTAGTTAGTAAATTGAATATTTGGTTATTTGTGATTGGGAAATGATTCATGTTGAACCAAATAAAATTTAGCTGTTACAATGGAGTATTAGATATACCTGTCTCTGGGAACTATCCAAGGATGGAGATAACCTTAAATCAGCTCAATTCTTCTTGGCTGGTTGTGAGCATCACATTGAATAATTAGTGTGACTAGAGACTTTCCAAAAAGAATGTAAATTTTAAAAAGTATTATGGCATATTTAATATTGATTGGCCAACCTAAAATTTTCTTCTCACTGATTTTTACCCAATTTTCAGCACAGATTTGTAACCCAGCAGACCCACCAAAAGAAGGTTTATTTGGTCTTCATGAAATGTATTTGTCTTAATGCTCAAGAAATTCATGTGAAGAATTAATTATCAGGAATGTCAAGCAGAAGAACTATTAATTATTAATTATCAAGAAGAATATAGAGAAAAGAATCTATCTTCATGTGGAAAGTCCAATGAGGGAAAAATACTAAATGCAGAATCCATTCTAGACCAACAGGAAAGGCTGTGGTATCCTCTGAGCCAATAGCAGCATTTTGAGTCTCCGACAACATGACGTGGCGTGTATACCACTCCATGCAAAAACTCCATGCAGTTGGGATCAGGTGATGCCAGCAGTTTAGTACGTTTTCCTTTGTTGATCTCTCCTCTTGAAGGTAGATTCTTTTCTCTATATTCTTCTTGATAATTAATATTTAATAGTTCTTCTTCTTGACATTCTTGATAATTAATTCTTCACATGAATTTCTTGAGCATTAAGACAAATACATTTCATGAAGACAAAATAAACCTGAAACAAAATTTAAACAAATTGCCTAGTGTAAATTTTTAATGACCTTAAAGGCCCACAAAAATAAAAAGTTTTTTTTAAAATTTTCATCATAGCTAAGGATTCACTACAATATTAAAAATGGAAAACTCTGGTTTTTTTGGGTTCCTTGAGAATTATCCCCTTGTTTATCATGTTCCACTTTGTCTGCTTTAGCTTTCTGTGTTGTCATAGAGCAAAAATGTCTTTGCCAGGTTTAAAGTATGTATAGTCAAAATAAAATAAAAACTTTATTAATTGCAGATTTTAATTAGAAATTAATTTATATTCATTTTTATCTATCCTGAAATAAAAGTTAGTTTCGTCATTATTCTCAGAGTAACGGTTGCATGTCGTAACATTAAAAACTGATCTTCTAGTGGCAAAAATTACTCTAAAATTCATTTGAGGATATCGGTAGATATTTCCAAGAAATTGTTGTTTGCGTTTTCATTTTTGGGTATCAGTCACGCAGAATCCGAATAAATTTTGCAAACTAAATTAAATCTGTGATGTTCTATGGACAACTAATTGTCAGATGAAAAAAACAATTTTGTCAATACAACCTGACAACTTTCCTAATACAATTTTCCTCTGGTATAAAACGAGCAACACTCAACGGAATGGCATACTTCGATAGAATTTCCAAATCATAGTTTGGTTGTTAGACTGTATATTGTGTAAACTACATACGTAATTACCATTTAACTATGGCCAGTTTATAATAAAACCATGTATCGTTATTTAATTTGCAACATTTCACCCATGGTTTTTCGAATAATTATTGACTAAAATAACTGAAATATAAAAAACGAAAAAAAAAACAATTTTGAAAACCGTAAACGTGTTTAAATATTGGTGTGCTCGAATAATTTTACGTAATATCAAAGTAACCTTTTATCTGGTAGGAGTGTTTTCCATCTGTTACGGTTTGATATCAAGCTACAATGTTGCAACAGTTTGGTGACATTTAAGCGTCACGAAAGATGAAAATTTAAGAGCACATTTTACGATAATGATGGCTTCTGCTGGTGTTGGATGGATTGGTGTTGCAATTAATTAATTTAAAATTAACCTGTCGTTCCAGAAAATTATTTTTGAAGCTGGTTATAACACCTTGTTTGGCAATGCAAATGCGCTCCCAAAATTTGTAAATTATGCTATTATATCTATTCTAAAAGTTTCTATAAAATATTCCTCTGTAGCATAGTTTTAAGCAAAACATGTATTAAATATAATGGAACCTAATATATTATATTCTGGAAAACGTCTTGAATTTGCAAAAATTCTTTACGTTTATCTGTAATTCTTCATTTCTGTAATGATTTTATTTACTCTTTAACGTCGTAAGTACGGCCGGATGGTAACCGCTCTTTGCAATCCTAATGATTAGCTAGTGTCTATTTTAAAATCCCATTAAGAATATGTACATATTTTACTTATCCAACATTTTAAGCAAATCTATAAAAGGCATTTTAAGAACTCTACATGTGTATTAGTGGATCTCCCATTGATAATAATATGCCCAATTTGAAACCGCGTATTTTTTATTTTTCAACATTAAATGATCGTTCATCTTTAGAAAAAAAGTCATCTTTGAATGAGAAATTTAAAACCGGTATTGATGTTTTTATTTTAATTAAATTGAAACATATTCGCCGTCTCTGAAAACTTTATCTTAATTATTGTAGATGAACAATATCGAATGTATGCGACTGGGTCTTTTAAAGCACTCAGTTATATACAAGTTGGAAAAGAGTTTGGTACATGTAGTTGTTGTATCATTGTTCGCTCAACTTTAAACAACTCTCCTGATTACGCCACCTATCTATGAATTTGTTTCGTGTAGACTGATAAATATACGTATTGCGGTATTGAAGACACAAAACTTAAATAAAATTCAACTATCTGATGAAAGTTATCTTCAGT
>JAHZMV010006251.1:0-18415 GCA_027743765.1 Coecobrya sp. COE2
CACCCAAATCACAGATCTTGTGGTGGCGCACATTTGAAATGCGGTCCATGGCTCACGCGATCTCATATTTGATTTTTAATACACATCACCTATTATTAGAACAAGTTCCTTGTAGGTCTCGAACAACATTGGATGTGAAATATTTACTTTACAAAAGATGAGTATTTTAATGTCCAAATAAAACAAGGGATTGTATTAGAAGAGAGTCTGGTTCCATCTAAAGAATTGTGATTAAAGTCATTGGTAAATGGAACAATAATATATACCCCATTTACCAATGTGCATAAGGTTATGTGATTCACCGTGTAATAGTGACCGAAGGTGATCATGACCTTTCTTAAAAATATACTATATATAATAATATCAACCCTTTTGGCTATATAATTCATCATCATCATGTGGGTAATATGCAAGCATCATATATCATGTCTTCAAAGAGTCCTGTCACGTCATTGTTCCTACATAATTTACTTTTGGAATAACTGACAATGAGTGAGTGACAATACGATTCGGTAAGTTTGGCAGCTAGAAAATGTTGGACAAGAAGAGAAATGCACAGAAGAAAAAGTTGAAAGGGAAACCCAATAGTCGTTTCTACTTTCTTTGTGGAACGGTGAGTAGAACAAACTCCTCACACACAATATTGTATTGTATATCAGGTTCACTTAACTTACGAGACTGTCCAACTTTTATATTGGGGAATTTATTGACCAGGCAATTACCGGAGTCCCATGTACACTTATTGCTTGATCAGATTCATAATTTAAGAAATACAACAATTTAAAATATATTTATTGCAACTCCATTGCCAGATCTGTTAGTAAAATGCTGGATATGTTTATTTGGCTATAAATATGACTGCAAAATTCATTTTGTGTTGTCGGTTGTCAGTAAACGATGCATGTCCTGTCTGGAAAGTATGTACAGAGAAGTATTAGGTGTATGAATAGAGTATGGGAAAATGGATCTCTTGGGATAAGATCATGTTGAAATAATATTATGTAAGGAGATTTCCCCTATGGATTTTTTAGAAATCCCCTACAGCTAAATACATATCAGCACGATGTATCAGCGTTTTCACCAACATGAAAGTAATACTGTGTGTGTTTATAGATATGCCATTGAATGCCATAGGCTAACGTAGGGATATGCTAAAGTTTCGGATTGAAAATTGATACACTATCCGTAGACCAATACTTGATCTGTTTACACTTTCCCTGCTTCAATATTTCACCAGGTAAGTGATGGAAAATTACTTTAAGCTCATGTAATCTTACACTAGTAGGGTCATTCGCCCTAAATGGAAATAGGTGAAAGTTTACATTTTCCATTCGATCCAACTCACAACAATCCATGTGGGTAGGGTGGACATTGAAGTGCTTCCCACAACCTCTCATAGGTATAATTATGCGTTTGTACCTATAACCTTTCCATAATACTGGATCAAACCTTTTTCACACCGGTTGAAACGGAGGAAAAAAGGTTCATCACTTCAGTTCATAACACCCTATTTATTTACTCTGTTGACTTACACAATTTTATGAACATAAAAGGCTCCGCTTTCTCTATAGAGAAATGAACATCTAAACTGAAGAGAGCATTCGATGAATGCCATACACAAGCCATGTATATGCATATTGCAAACTGTTCTGGATAAGCGTTATGTATGTTCAAATCTAATCAGTTTTGTAAGTTTTCAGAGCGTCAATTCCCCAGTAGGAGCCAAGTGTTTTCTGGGAATTCGTTTCAATTGAATGAAACTTGTTAACTTTTGACAAATTAAAGTTTAGGCCTGAAAAATACTTTGAAACTCAATTCGAAAGAGTTTCAGTTGATATAATCTCGTTTTTATATCCTCTTCCATTGCTCAATACTGTGATGTAACGGTAAATTTTCCTGATAACATGGGTGATTTTTTATACTTTTTTAGTAATTCCACAATCAAATAAACATTACAGTTCATAAATTCACACACATGCATGAAAGGAAAATAATGGATCACTTTTAGATCGGAAACTGGAATGGATCGATGTGCGCCTACTTATTCAAAGAAAATGTAGATTTCTCTTTCACACAACCATTTCGTATTACTATCAACTATTGAACATAAAAATCATATTCTTCTCTTATATTCCATTGCTTGATTTATTTCTAGATACGAATGTGCAAACACAATGTATTGTGAGTACTTTATCGTTCTAGCTAGATTTTACTATTTTTGATACATTTCTCACTTTCATTTTCATGTATCTCAAATGTTGCAATTTCTCGTATAACCGTGCATATGCTTTGTTCACTGGTGTAGAGCTAGTCTCATCATCATATCAATTGACAAAATCATCATATCATCAACTCGTCGGATTATTATTATTCTTGGAACGAACAACCGAACTATTATCTGTATAGTATATTCATACATATTTAGTAGATGCCGTGTAGCCCACGGGTAAGGAAAATGCGTAGGGTTCGTTGTGATAAGATCATGGGATTCCTCCATTTTCAACAACCATGATATGTAATAATGATGGTTGTATTCTTGTGCTCATTCATCTTTCTCCTGCATCCGATTCAACCATGTTCTGACATGGTCTGTGGGAGTCTGTCGGGATGGATGCATATAGGTAATAATACAACACGGTTTATAGGTTTTAACCTGATGGGAAAATAAAATGGTTCAGGTTTCCCAACAAGTTTATGTACTTATACCTTATACGTCTATTGTGCAACGTCCTGTTACTAAAATCCACAGCCAGTGTCGTAAATTCGTTAGGTACGTATTCCTCTGGTGAAAAGGAACAAGTTGGATTAGGAAACTACATTCTATCTCGTGGAACGACGATATTGGAATATTGGGAACCACTTGAAATCTCGCAATAATATGGTCGCATTCAAGAGCAGGAAATGAATGATAGAGGTTGATACACAAAACTAAGAAAGAAAAATGGTTTGTTGGGATTGACTTTGCCTCCTTAGAATTTGTAATCCACGACGTCTCCATATCTATACATGGTTAAAGATGTCAGGAGAAATATTGCTTGCAATGAGTGATGAAATCCACCGGTGTTTGGAAAGGAGTAATATGTAGTGACAGTATAGACATAATATAGAAAACCGGGCATGATGACGGTTACTGATGCATAATATTATTCAGGGCAGAAAACGAAGGGTTCTCATCTCTAGCATGGAATGGAATAATGATTGTGACGGAGCGAAGTCAAATCGAATACCAGAGAAACGTGAGAGAACTTACGAGTGCACTATCTGGATACTGAGCAAATAATGAAGGAAAATTACATGGCCACAGACAGACACACTCTTATACCTAAACATATACATCGTAGAGCAATGTGCATTCATGAAAGTATTAGTGTTTTGTTAAACCGACCTGGTACCAGATAGATGCCTTTAAAATGGGAATTTCTCGCTCATTTCCCTAGTACATAGAACCCGATCTCGGTAGAGTGCTGTTGAAAGTGGTAGGGATAGATAGTAGCGTTTGATCGAACGTTATACAAGACGTGATCACGATCAAATAGAAATTCTATTATTACACAAATGAGGAGAAATAAAGAATGTGTTCTTGAATTTCAGATTGGCATCCCAAGGCCAACGGTTAAAGTTAAATTGATGGAAACAGCTCGGAGCTTAATAAAGGTGACAAAGTGTTGTCACATATTTGTTTATTAATTTAGGATTTGGTATAAGTGAATTTTCAATAATTATAATTTCATTCTGGCTATCTATTTATCATACGAGTAAACTACTATGGGACGGAAAATGTAACTTTTTAAACGAGCAAAAAGTACCATATTTCTAAGCACAGCTTGCTTCAAGGTCATACTCAAGCCACATCCCTAAGTTTTAATTGGTGTACTAGTAATTGGTATTAGAGCACAACTGTATGTGACGGTTTATAAAATTTCTGATGGGATTCCGAAAGAGGCACAGTCATTGAATATCTCTATTCATAGGAGGATTTAAAAAAGAATACATTCACCATCCATACTACTATTTTATTTGTTTCAGAATTCAAATTGATGGATTACGAATATCATTGTAAAAATGTTATGTAGAAAGCTCACGAAAACTTTGCCAGAACATAAAGCATGATATAGAACACTTGTACTACCATATCTACCATAAACCACTCTGTTCGATTTAATGCCACAAATAGATGACTAGAAACAATAAGTATCCGCTTTGAGTTGCTTTCCAACTTTCCCCATTGGCATTTTTTGTCTGTTGTTGGTCGAACAAGGTAATGCAATGCATGCACCATGAATCCAGCTTCCTATACATGCTTGGAAACTATACGTGGTTAAAAATAAGTCGACGACTAGTAAGATGGTTTGACCATGAAAAAGGTTTTAATGTTCGATGTATGTAATATGAAATAAAATCAGTTCAATACTGCTCAATGATGGATACTTCAAAACTAATAACGAGACCATTTATTTCATATTTTATGATGAAATTTTAGGCCCTCCCCCAGGGTAAATAACAATGGGATATGCCCAGTCTGAAAATGCGATTTATGGTATTCACTCGATCACCTATAATAACTCAAAATTTAGTTTCTCAAAATATTATTATGAGACTATCATTTTTCAGTTCGAATAGGTAGGTTTATGTACCCACCCTACAGGTATTCAATATACAAATAGAACTAAAAATTGGAAAATTTTCTTGGAAAAGTATAAAGATGGAATTACGTAGTATGTAGTAGATACACTTTGGAGAAGGATTAATTGTAGATTGTGGAAAATTCAACATAATGAATATCATGACGGGTATGTTAAAATACGGAATATGTGGGGATTACCAAAGCAAATTGTGTGATACAACTATTGTGTTCACTAAAGTGCAAATTTTAATACGCCCATGAGTTTTTAGTAATCTTATCGTATATCCTAGAACAGAGATGAACGGAAATCGGTAAGATGAAAGTAAAGTAAACAATTCTGATTGAAAATCACTCTTTTTTGTAAGTAGATTTATGCATGACAATCATGCTAATTAAATAACAATAAACCTAGTAAAAAATGGGGAACGGATCGGACGACTGTTGCTCCACTCCTTTGAAATGGCTTCGATAGTCTTTTTGATGATTCATGAATCACGAGTGATAAGTACATAATTCAACGAAAGAATAATACATAAATGTGTACAAGCTAAGACGTATTAAAACAGTTTCATACTGTACGTTACTTTGCTATATGTATTGTTTTGATTGAATTGTTACTATATATTATGTAGCTTCTTTTTATAACGATTGGTACACGCAATAGGATATAATATTAAAACACCATTCCAAATGCAAGTATGATTCATTGCTGGGTTTTAAAAGGTATGTACGGATATGTTTTGCAGTTTAAATTAAACTTTGGCTTTTCAGTTTTAGGTTTGAACTTTATGTTAGTAACTGCATAGCTTATTATTAAAATTAAATTAATTAAAATGAAAAGGAAAAGTTGAACCATGTCGAATCTAGCGATAGAGGTATATATTTAGGAACGAGTTATGTTGCGTTTCTGCTTATTAAATGGAGAAGCCATTAAAAAATCTCAATGCTGTAATTGTAAAAATTGATTCTGTGAAGATTCGTTTGGAGCATCTCTTCATCAGTTTCAGCACAGGGAGCGATTGAGTCCAGTTTAATATTAGTCAATCACATTGCATTGAAAGCTAAAATCCAGTTTTTCTTTCTTCATGATTTTCATTACCTGAAGCTAGAATCTAGCCGCTAAATGCAATAAAAATGACATCACTGTGTGGCTTCTTGTAAGCAATAAAAAATGTGCTAATGAAATGCTAAAGCTTAGTATTAATTATGCAAACCGCCTACCTAATGTATGCAATATTTACTTTTAACAATGGATAACTATTATTGGAAAAGGCGTGACCTAATCGTGCTATTTGAAATATTTCGTATATGATTTCGTTTTAAAACAAAGCTTTTACAAATAACACAGCATACCTAACTACAAACTAGGCATTTGCAGAATAAAATTCATTATTATGTACATATTACATACATGAACAAACAAAAAAGATTTCTGGTTAGTTGATGTTGAATCCTTCACTCATTGCAAAGGAATAATATGACATATACTGGCCAGAGATTTCAAAATAAACCATCGCCAGGATAAAGGATATCATTACCAGTTGCACAATTCAACCGAAAAGAATGTCACATAATAATAATTTGAATACATCATTGTAAAATTCAAAAATATTAATAACCATAATATAACAATGTATGCCGTGCCGTTTTAAAAATAATGATGGGAATGACAAATAGTAGACATGTGTATTTTAGCTTGAATAAATATACAGATTTTATCTCTACTTTTCAAAACAGAGTCAATAAATCAGAAAGAAAGCCGAATCTTTACTACAGAAGTATGAGGAGTCAACTAATACTAAAGCAATTAAAAGAACTAGGCAGGGCAAACTTTGCACATTAAATATTTACACTCACCGAGGTACACACATTGGTAATTCTCATTCACTACATAGGTAAATCTACATCCCAAGTAATTCATATAATACATCGGAATACATGTATGAAATTCATATTATGAATCCATATCCATAAAGCCATATTATAGCATACCGTAAATCTTCCTTTCATGGCAGCTGCTATAATTATGTAGGTATGTAATGCCACATTATTTTTTAACCCTTGCTTTTGAAAACAGATTTAAATGTGATTAACCAACTTTTACAGGTACACAATTAATTAATTTAAGATTCACCTAACACTTTTAAGTACGCTAGCATATAAATGACAATATATTTTGTGGTTCGAGGTTTAAATGAAATGAATTTGACTGCCATCCCGTCCAAATCTTGAATTTTCCTTATCGACCCCTGGTAATTTTGAGAGCTTCCAGAGTTAAAAGATTTACGGTATCTACTCAAACTTTGCAAGAGTAATAAAATTTTCCCAACAGCCAGCGTACCCGTATCTTGAGTATTCTCCTTTTATACCTGGAATTCTAAGTAAGACGAAGATCCTCATCCATAGATCAACACATAATCCAGTTTCAATTCCAGTTACACTCTCTGGAAAGAACATTATCATTGTCAATCATCAACCATTTTCCAATGAAATTCGTCATTCCACTCTTATGTGGTATTTGCTTTACATTCCGTTTCAGCTTTATGATGACGATGTAAGATTATGCAACAATGCATAATACATATTTTACAAATGCTATTTCGGTATTGTATTAAAATAGTGATTTACTGTGACAGGAAATAGACGGATATTTAAGATATTGTCAATGGTCCGTGAAGACACATTCGCAGTATCAGTTTCGACCTGGAAGCTTACTACCACCACCGGTACCACTCCAGTAGACTTACGGAAACCAATATATTATTACCAAAAGCGGGGAATATTGTTATCTTCTTTTCCTACTAACACCAAAGTACCATTTTATATCTACCGAACGACATACCAAGGAAGACAATTTCCAGAATGAAATCCTTTGTAATATTTCTCGGTTTGGTTCAACTTGTCTTTGGTCAACGGCTTTTTCCATTCCCTGGATTCATGACGAATCCAGGAGCATGTAGTTTCAATGGACCACAGGACGCACCAACTTTGCGTGGAGAGAATTTTATCGAAAACTTTGGGACAAATAACTGCCTCAGCCTCAAGAAATATGCTCCAAATAGAAATCCTATCGTCTTGCAGCAGTGTACTTGGCAGTAAGTTGATTTATTACTAATACCCTCTTTATAATTAAATCATATATTTTCTTCACAATCCTCTGCCTTTGTGCCAGTAACTTTTCATGAAAAAGAACTTTGGAGTACGTTTTACTGGCATCACGAGAAAATAATATGTATATCGAATAAGAATAAGCTTTGACATATGTAGTTGCACTTACAAAGATATGTGTACTGATACAAAAGTATTTAAAATTGCAATAATAGTATTCTTTCATGAAATTTTGACTTTTTCATTCTGTTCCTTTGTAATTTATTAGGAGATATCCAACTTCTGACCAATTGTTTTTCTTCCGAAATGGGAACGGTGGAACTATCCTGAAGCCAACTAGAGGACCTACCTATTGGGATTCTTGCGTTGCCCCAACATTTGGCCAGCAACTTGGAGCTGTGGAATGCTCACCCAAAAGCTCAGACCAAGGCTTTGTATTCAACCGTGTACGACCAAATATCTATCAGATTCGACAAATTTCATCCGGATCCTGTTTAAAAGCCAAGTCAAGAAATGCCGGAGCTGATGTCGGTCTCGAACGGTGCAACGCTTTTGATAATATGCAGTTATGGCGGGTTTGCACTTCTAAGTAAGATGCAACCTATTTGTGACTTTCACTCTTCCAACGTGGTTATATTTTATATTGTAATGCGACCAATTTTAATATAAATGCAATTAAATAAAACAACTAATTATTGTTCTGAACTTGTCGGATTGTACGATGCATTTTAGTGACTTTTATTAATTACCTATCATAATATTATGGTGCATTTGATGATAAAGGAAAAACAAAAATTATGTATTTTTTAGCTTTGAATCATCAACTTTTTATTCAATAACAAATAAAATGCATTACAGAATAAAAACTTACATGAAACAAATAACAAAGCACTTTTACACATTATGTGAAATAAAAATAAAATTACAAGCAAACGGTATACTACTAGAGTGTATGTAGTTAGAAACAAACAAACAAAAATCCAGATCATGTTTACAGGTTTATATTGAAAACTAAATTAGCTTAGAAAATATTTCGAATAATTGACAACGTATTTACTGAACACAAAGTACTGATATAAAGAATATTATAGAGAATGATGTTTTGTACATGCCCGCACATGGCTAAAAAGTCGATTGACATTAGCTTTTTATGTATTTAGATTTGTATATAAATTCGATATAATATATATTACGAATATAATCGTCAGCAAATCACAGACCTAAAGGGTTGAGCTAATTTATTTTTATGCATATAACGGGAATGTTGTTGTTGTAAATGTATAGAGTATAGAGACAGTCAAAAAATGTATTTTCGACATTTCGATGTCCCACATAGGCACAATGTCCGTTTGTTTAATGGACGGTCATCTCTCTCTTCCTCTTGCCGAGTCGATGGACCGCCTTCTTCCTCTCCTTCCTTTCGAGTTTTTGAACGCTGGTCGGAATTCAATTGAACATTGTAGTCAAAGGTCAGTTCTTCGTTCTGAAATTATAAGCAATAAATATATGAAAACGCCATTTTATTTAGATAATTTTTGTTAAATTAAATACAACTTTTATGCAAAACCAATTTTATGACATACCTTGGATATATCCCTAAGAGCAAACATGGCCAATTTTGGGAGGTTTGGGTCCAAGCAATCGATCCAAACGGCGTACACACCCAAGCTTTCTGCTTCTTCTGATTTGATAACTTCTCCAACATACAAAGTGACAAAGCTCCCCTTTTTGATGCTCTAAGATTTAAAAAACAACAACTTTAATTAGTAATTGATAATGTTCACAAATCCATCACAATTTTTTAAAAATTGACTACCTTTAGCGTTTTGACGCCCCAACCACATCCATTACTGGTTCTAAATATCCCAAGTTTATGATCACTCTTCCCGTCTTGTACTACACGATTAGGACAGTCTGGGCCACATTTGCATTTCTTATTGCATTCATAGATCGGACTACCCTGAAGAACATTTACTCTAATAAAGTAAATACAAACACAACAACACACAACAATTAGACCTACCATTACGAGTGAAACGTTTATAATTTGTAAAAGAAAGCATTAAAAAATAAAGTACTGGACATACTTGCGAAATCTAGTGTATGCAAATTTATAGTCAAACTGCATGGCACAGCATGTAGACCTTGAGTCAAAGCAATTTGTTTTGCATCTGCAACCAACTGGAGGATCCGTTGGAATTTCCACATCCTCCCCGGCAATGTAATCATTCACGAATTCAAACCCTATCGGTGGTCCACTTAAATCCACATTATTCTCAATGGTAATTAGTGGTCTACCTTCGGTAATGGCATTTATTTTATTCTCCCAATTCTAAAACATTATTGCAACCGGTTACGATTACTGAAATCGACCATCTTCAAAATCGCGAGGAAAAAATTATCAATTTTGTGAATTTACCTTTATTTCCCGTTGGAGATCCTGGTTTCTCTTTTCTACTTCTATGATAATTAACTCCTCTTTTAAGGCTTCCTTATCACTTTTTGATAATTTTCCATCCAGTCCGTCTTCAAGATATTTGTTTACTTTGCTAATTGGCCACCGGGATTTTGAGTTGACTCTTTTATGCTTCCAATCTATAAACACTTTCTACAAAAACAGATAACCAGTTCTATAATACTAGTGTAATAATAACCGTAAAGACAACGTGAAACGGACGAATATGACTTTCGTTTCTCTATATTGATAATCTGTTGTTCTTACAATTATCTTATCGTTATTCAAGGAGCATCCTGGCATTTCAAGAAAATCTTGTACTTTGGCATCAAATGGTCGTGGATCGGGTGGCACATCTGGGAGACTGGGGCCTTTCCTGCGTCGTTTACCGTTGGGCAGCTCAATGTACTCACTCTCATCCAGAGCCTTCTTTAACTGTTCCTTACGTGTCCGATAAAACCGCATCATTTCATCTTCACAATTCAGCAAATCTATACACATTACACACCACAAATAAGGCTCTGTATTCACATCTTTCATGATTCCATTTTACCATTGAAGTTTCTTTCATAACAAATGACTAATGACTTACTAGAAGGGGGCTCCCAGGTGTTAAAATCTGATGCCCAATCTTTCCATTTGACAAAATACATCTCTCCATAATCATCTTTGACGTAGTTTAATATCTCTTCTATTTCCCATTGTCCCTCTGGTGTTTCCGGGCTTTGTCCACCTTTCCGTGGTGAGGCAGATGACGATTTATCATCATCATCATCAGATCTATAAAACAACACACGAACAAACCAACATTTAAAACACAACATACATTACTTTCGTTTGTAAGAATGGAAACTCTTGGAAATTTTAACTGACTCTTCTTCAGAAGACCCGGATGAAACTGGCAGTGTTTCAGCACTAAAATTAGAACTGGCTATACTGGGATCCGATTGACCAATTCTAAGTTTCCTCCGTTTCGCAGTTACAACTGGCTCCATGAAGTCATCAGAATCTGAAGAGCCAGCCTCTTCTTCTTCACGTTCAGATTCATCCGAAGAATCTGACGTTGGCAGTGGGACCGTGCGGTCAAACATTAAGTCCTCATCTGTTGCATCCCGACTTTTCCCTTCCACTGTGCCACCACTCTTTTCACCGGAACCATTAAAGTTTTCCTTGTTACTGCTCGTTGTACTCATCGTATCGCCTGCTCTATGATGATTTTAAAACCAACTAACTAATCACTTTGACTTTGGTTGACCGGGCCAAGACAAGGTGCCAAAACAATTATTCCTACCACCTCCTCATTTAAAGAGCCTTCCCTCATTCATTTCCAAATCAAAGAGTAAACTCAGAATACAGCCTGACAACTTACTACGCCCATATAGGTTGCTGATTAAACCCCAAAAATTAAAAGACAACAGTCTTCATCGCCATCATAGCTTAATTACTAAAAATAGTAAACAAGTGTGGTACAGTTACTCTCTTGCTTTCATCCACGTCTGGAAACATCACAACTTCCTTTCTAATTTTTTTATGTCTGTCATGCACCAAACGACCGGATGTCAAATGTCAACAACTTATTGTAATATAATTAAGTTTAGAAACCTTTAAAAGGTTTTACTTTACTGCGACTGCACAGACAGATTACAAATCTTAAAACACCCTTCCTATCGTCCAATTCCAATGAAACCCACCTCTCCTATACAACATTTGAATACTAATTTAACTAAGTACTTTAAAATATTTAAACTGCTCTTCTAAAATAAGTAAACCTAACAAATAATGATTGTAATAACTATTATTAAACTCTGATGTCATTTGCTTGCTAAATCAACATACACACATCAAAATGTGACACAACATGCGGATAATGACAATTTTGATTGTTCCAAATTTAAAGCGTCCGTTAACATAAGTAACTTAACTAATTACTTTCTTAAAAACTCAACGACAGGCACCACTCCTCCTGGAAGATTAACAAGTAATCTGATCCTTTTTTAACAAAAGTTCCATCTTCCGCAAGTCAGTGAAGTCACGTCAATCAATCCAACATGCCCAAATGAACCCTACAACCTTTAAACTAATTAACAGTTAAAAAACTGCTAACGAGTCCAACATAAAAAGAGTACTTGGTTGAACGTGTGAGGTGGCCGAGCTGCCTGTTGTTGTGTTGCCTCCACTTCACAATAGCTTGCTCGAGTTCATTCTTCTCTTTCATTCCTGCACATGTTCTGCTCTCGAAAATATAAAACAGTGTGCCTACTTGTTAGCCTGCTTTTCCGCCTTTTTTCCTCGGATTCATTCGCGCATTCACATCTCTACACTCACTCAACACATCTTTCCTTTTCCGCTACTCGTCTGCCTCCAACATCTCGCACGACGACCATGAGATTGAGATTGAGAGAGATGGCTCTTGTATGTGTCTTCGGCTAGAGCGAGTTTTAACGAGCTTTTTTTGTATAAAAAATTATTAATCTGTAAAAAACTTGTTTTTTTGTTGCTTTTCTCTGTTCCACACTTTGTTGTTCACTTGCTAAACTTTGTTGCAGAGAGGTGGTGGGATTGATAAGTAGTCATTCATTCAATAATGCTACATGAAAAAATATGTTATAATCTACACAGTAGCCAGCACCAATACTATTATGCATGTTACAGATTTTTTTATAAAAATGTTGCTTTTGTCACTTTGCTTTGCTCCCTGTTGCACTGTTATGCCCTGTATGTATTTTGTGTTTTTATGTGCATGGGATTTCATTATACTAGCTTTTCTAGTGATTTGAGGATGTAAAAGGATGATTATGATGATGCCATACCATGTTAATGATTAATTTAGTAGTTTAATCTATGTATGTAGTTTAGTGTTTACAGATTTCTTATGTGTATATTGATGAACGGAGTTGCTGGTTATTGAGAACAGTAGTTAATTTCAAAATGTTAATAGATGATCAACTAGAGAGATTGGAGTAAAATGTAATCATCTAAAGCCTTCAGACAATTTGTAGCTGTTCTTGCTCTATGGCGTTTTTGGATATGTATCATGCATGTTGCAAAATGGTTATCATCATCATAATTTCCGGTTTGAACTACATGAGAAATTCAGAACTTAATTTGATTTCATCATAATAACGATGATCTACTTTTTAAAGTGTAAATGCTAGTAAAACTATCTATTTTTTTTAAAAAAAATGTTGTTTAATGAATGAAAATTAAACTCTAATCTTAAACTCCTACGTGAAAAGAAGCAATTTGCCGATTGACGTACACCATCTTTACTACATTAAGGAACGATTTTAATTTTTTGGATAACATTGATAATTAGATTTTCTCTCATTCCCCCGAATTTGCATGTAGAAAAAGGCTGTTTCTTTCGAGTCGATTATGGTATGTAATCGCAGCAGTGTTGGTAACTTTCCAATGGTAAGGGCTTTAAGTTCATGGAGAAAATAATCCATCATTTTTATGTATTTTAATCACAATATTCAATATTATGCAAAATGAGCATTTATTTCAATTTTTCAAAAATAGCACTTTAATACTAATTAATATTTCCATCTTCAATGCTGTAAAGATTATAGTTACCTATCTATAAACCCAATAGTATTCAATGGTTGGGTGGGGTATCATGAGATTCACATTAGTTTGTGAGTTGTGAAAGTGAAATGTACTTATGCATGATCTACCTACATATTATACGGGTTCACAAAAACATCATAAAATGTTTTATTAACTTATCTGATTTGAAACACACTCATATCCATGCAAGGTTAGGTTTACTGGAATAATAGGTTTTAGACGAGGTTATTTCGTTTCAGTGCGGAATTAGGTTACAATGGCACTGATAGAATGAACAAAAATCAATTAAATACAACAATTTAATTAGTGGGTACTGAAGAATTTCTTATCAGGTTGACCGGTTCAAAGCAAAGTAGCAGGAAAGAATCTTTCTCTCTCAGTGATTTTGTCTTAAATGTTTCAGATGTACGAAGTTCTTTTTGACTCCTAATTTAAAATTGCGGATATAAAAGAAATTTAAAATTATGATTTTATCGATGGCATATGTCATCAATACATATAAATAAATACCTAATATATATTATTATGCTTACTCCATCAAAAACTTTTTCACTTCAGTTTTGAAAAACGACTGTCCTTTAGTAACTCTTGAGTAAATTGAGAATACGGTCTCAGTAAAGTTCTCTACGGTCATATTGGTCAATAAACGAACGAGACAAATCCTAGCCAGTGACGGGAGCTCAAAACGGTTACACGCCTCCAACACAGTTGCAATGTATCCGATGTCCGAGCTTGCCTTCAAATCTGTGGTATCTAGTGTGTACATGTATCTCAAAACTTGTTCAAATACTTTCAAAGAAATTGCATTAATTTCAATGGGTGTTGTTTCATCTCTGTGATTCATGGTCAGCTTTTTTAAGACCGGACTGTAGGCTATGAATGTACACATAATATAAAACCTAATTATTTTTAAAATCCATTTTGTCTGTACACACAGTTAACACAATGTACAAATGTCATATAATACACACCAGATACAATCAATTTATGGGCTTTCATTTCCACTCCTTCCACAACAAAGATGACATCTGCATTTTCCAGTGACTTCCATAAGGGTTTAATAGCGTTCAAAAGCGGGCTGGAGAATGCAGATTCACAAGTGTCAGTATAGCAAAGTTTTACTGGTTCGTGATATTCAGCAATATGACTCGCTTCATCAAATGGCTTGTCACGATAAATGTACAGACGCAGTCGTAGTTTGAGAATATTCATTGGAGCAAGTTTGTTCCAATTTTTTAGTAGATCATTCAAGGAAATTACATCCGTTTCCCAAAAGCTACACCGAAGATTCTTGCGCGCTTCAGTTTTATTTTTGATTCTAGTTAGCGGAGTGAATTTAGTTATATTGTCGGAACCTATTATATAATCAGTTAAAATACCATTTACATTGAAAAACTTACACAACATAATAATATGTAGCTATTTATGTAAATATTATATTGAAAGCGTACAAAAATGTACTCCAGAGCCCTGTGAATGGCAAACTTTTCCATTGAAATCAACAATATCTATGTCAAACCGTGTCCAAATTTCATCCACGTTTTCGTGAAAGCAGTTCAAGCAAGAAAGGCCAACGCAGAGATAGATACCATTTCTTCGAAGTTCCAGTTGCCTGTAAAAAATTATTTATTATTTACAAAACGGCAAACAAATAAATAAGATTCGAAAAAGTGATATTTTTGGCAACGCTTCTTCAAATGCATTGCTGCGTTAATGATAAAACATGTCTGTCCGAAAGGATTCTTGATATCTTGATTCAAGCCATAGGGCTTCTAAGAATGGCTGTCTTATAATAATACCAAATGGATGTTCGTTGAACCAATTGACCACGCATGAATGTCTCAGAAACAAGCTCCATGTCTGAGCAGCCAACATGTTTTTCTTTTCCATTTCGGCGACCTGCTGTACTTGCAATTTTCTTCCTCTGATTTAGCACTCGAAATAAGTCACAAAAATCTTGAATGGACCAGTCATAAAAACAACGTTCTATGTCGACCTATGTGTACAAATTGTAAAGGTTAAAGGTTTTGCGAGTGCATGCGAGAGAAATGATATGTAACATTTGTATTCAATAATATGTCTTTTTTTGGTTTGCAGTAGCCAGCAAGACCATTTTAGTGCATGCGGCTATATTTGGATAGTACAGTCTGTGCTTTATATAAGCTCATTGTTATATCCAAATAAGTTATCACATCGTGCTTACATTTTCCTTTGCATAGTCCATGACGTGTGATAGTTCCAGCACTTTTCACTAGCTGGAGTGAAAGAACAAAGTTTAAAAAAAGAACAAATCTGGACTCTAATGGAATATTATACGTTGGTATGCTCCTTATCTAAAGATCTTACAACATGCATTACTGCCAAATTTCTTAAACTATCAGTAAACTACTAATCAATGGTCCCGATGGTCCCTGCCCATACACATACACTTTGGTGATCGGTTTGTTGCTGGAATTTGCTTAATGAGGAGTTTAATGTGTCCATGAGGATGTTTATCCCCTCAACCTCTTCTTCCCACAGAATGTGTGTATTTATGTTCCTGTGAGGAAGTATGGAAATGATTAAAGAAAATTATCTGATTTTTTTAAAATCCCAATACAAAGTCATGAAGAAGACACGTACACAATATTGCACTACATACATTTAGTGCATTATGACACATAATGCTATACATAGGATAGAATCTCTTTTATTGCTTCTTTGGCTCTTTAGGTAAATGCTCTATGTACATAGTTTTTTTAATATTGTATTTGAAATCTAAATGCAGTGGCTTTAGCAGACAATATTTTTTAAAAAATAAGGCTATATCGAAATTCAGTATCAAAATGGGACACGGGATCTTTGCGTATTTGATCTTGCTTATTTGCCACTGCTCATAATATCTAGCCAAATAAAAGCCCTTCTCACGTTCTCCCCTGCAGCCACCAATTGCTCACATTTTTATAGTGTACCACCAGAGAGTTCTGCTGTGAAAATGTAACACAAACGTACGAAATCCACCTTCAATATTAGGGATTTTCCTGTTTTTTTCTCTCTCCTTTTTACTGCTTTCTCTTCCATAACATATATAACAAGTGATACTGTATTGTATAATATGCTTTCCCCACAAGGCGTATGAAAAATTTAAAAGAGGAACACAAAAAGTACTTTTTCTGTCTGATCCTGCCTGATGCACACTTATTTTTCTCAATATATACAGAGAGGAAAATATTAGAAAGCCGTGATGATAAACCCGAATGACAATACCATGAACCAAGGTAATAAGGGTGGGGTAAGAGGTGGCGGCTTCTTTCTCAAAAAACTACGCATATTAAATATTTTGGTCTTGTCCGTATGCATCGACAAGGAAATCCACTAACTTGATATTAGATTGCATGTCGTCTTATGCAAAAAAAAGCCAAAAATGGTTTTCGTACAGGTTTCCATCCCTTGAAATCATTTTTATATTATAAAAATGGAGCTTGTCGACACAAATCCTTCCCAAACAATGGAAAAATCCAGAGAAAGGTATACCACCAAATAGAGGATTCAAACACTTCTTTAGTAGGTACATGCTACATGTGAACGTTTTCATACAATAAGAATTGGAGTTTCTCGGCTTTCTTTTTGATGGATATTTTTCCGCTCCGGAAGGAAAGACAAGGAGCAAGTGAAACCGATCTCAGTTGAGTTGTCAGTGAAGTTTTTCTACCATGTAGTTCAAGTCAATCCTTCTAAAAAGTTTGCCTTATAACGGTTATTCTATGTACAACACGATAATGTAGTTGCAGTTATAACTTAACTTGATATGTCTCTAAATGAATGTATATTTAATGGCTAATGCATATACATATATGCAGAGTAAAAGTTGTACAGTTGCATTTTGCAGCTATCATCCACCAACTTTTCGGATAAATCTGACGAAGACTGAGTGGGATCTTATGTCCATGCTTTATTTACTGCTCCCAGAAATTTGACCAATAAACCAAGTTCGATAAAAGTTGTGCTCAGGTAAATATTAATCGCAAAATCGCAGCACGCCAAATGATGAAAAACATTAGGAAAGAGTTTATAAGGTATAAGCTCTTATTCATACCATGATACTTACATGCATATTATACAAACTCTAATTCGGGAGATAAAGTTTTATTAACAGCAAGCAAAATGACTAGAGAGCTAAAGACATTCTTATCGAAAAATTGAAATATTACAATAAAGACAAATCGGTATATACTAACAGCGTAAGAACATTCTATAAAATTGCAACACAAGTAAATGACACAAGACACAATTAGGTTAGCTAGTGATATCTCTGATTTGAGCACTACATTTCTACAATATCAGCTGCGGGTGAAAGGACGACATACCGTGCAGTTCCCACATTACCAGTGAAAGTACTGAGAGAGAGGAGAAAGGACATCATTTCAGTAGTAAAGTAGTAACCAACCAACTGTATGTTCATTTGTATTACATCATTGCAAGCTTGTCAAAATACGTGTTTCTTCTCCTTGCTCGTGCTGATAGCAAGCTTTTTTCCTTCACATGTTTATCATTTTGTACTACTTTTTTAGTACAGAGGAAAAATTCCTATCACGTATGTTTCTACATTTCGTGAGACAAATAAATGCATAAAAAGTACCCAAAAAACTTAACATATTGTTTCTGATAGTCACCCACGG
>JAHZMV010006252.1:0-12578 GCA_027743765.1 Coecobrya sp. COE2
AAACAAATAAATCCCATAAAAACAACTCTGAGGTCAGTAGAATTGATACTTAGTCACGCAGTCTCCGTGTTTGTTTGTTACACGTGCTTGTATGGGACACGTGTTTGACTCGGAGCATATGCAAGACATTGTTACTTTAAGTAAGGCACAGTGGAATCATTCTCTTGACATTGGTTTGTTATTGGTTTTATTTTAAATTTAAGCATCATTTGTTAACAGAATCAACAATAATATTATTTATTTATTATCAAATGGATAGCATCATTACCACAGAGGCGTATTATCCCACAGATATTATTATCCGGTTACTTGGATTATATAAATATACATCAAAAATCATATCGGTGTCAAGTTTATATATATAGTTATTTCTTTTTGTGTTGTGGTTTTTATCAAATTATTTTTGTTGCCTAACATTTGAAATCACAGAGTCAATACAGGATCCATATTCATCAGATTGATGTTCAACATACACTAATGGTAAAAAAAGTCTGCGGTTTAACCCAACTTTTCTCTGTGGGCCATATAACTCGTAGATAAATATAGGGTTTGGAAAAGGTGCCTCTTTTCTGTACACGTCTGACGGAGGTTTATTTCCGTAGAATAATGTGCTCATAAGTAGCATTTGGTTGTAGGTTTGCAATGCCTTAATAGGGTTTTCATATCTTCCGTTTCTTGCAATTGAATTTTCCAATAGGTATTTTACTTTATGGGCATTCCTATTGAAGATTCCAGGGGCTTGTTGGTATTATAAATTAAATAAAACATATTCCTGAAATTGTCTCGAAATGTGAATTTATGTGTTTAATGAAAACTTCACCGGTTTTTGTGCCTCTTCAGCATGTAAACTTGTGTAGATACCCATGAAGAATCTCATTTCACCCAATGTCTTAACTTAGGGAGGATAGAATCTTAATAATGTAATCCTTGCCATTTCTCCATATTTTACAAACAACCACAGATGTAATATGAAAAAACAGGTAGAATTATTTATCACAACAAATTACCAAAATTGTTTCCTAGACGAATAATTTATAACCATATTATATAGAGTTGATAATTTACAAACCGCTGCTCTCAAACAGAACCATACAAGTGTCATACGCAATAAAAAATGTATCATGCCATGAAAACAATCAATAATTTTTTTTAACCTAAATTTTTTAAAATAAATAATGTCATGTTATGTACCTGTAAATAATATTGTGAACATATACACAGATTATCAAATTGGGTTATCATTCATGAACTATATTGTTGCCCGTAAGTTCAGTGGCAACACCAACATAGGAAATGTGGATCATTCTGTCAAGGTTAAACTGTTTTGTGATATAAATTTTATAACGCGTGTGATATCATGTACCACGATAATGAACTCATTACCATTGAACCATCTCCGTGAACATGAATGCATCTGTCCTGATAAGAGCTCCGTGTGCTTCAGATTGGTTACTTCTCTGCACTTATTTTGCACTTATGCAATAATGCAAATAATAAAATGGTGCAAATAAAACACAGTGAAAATTTATTTATAACTTGAGAAAGTGTGTATTTAGATTCTCCTACCAAACCAAATGACGGTCGCTAGGTAATACTACAGATGATCTGGAAAGTGGCTTTGATTTATCACTTGAGTAAAGTTTAAGTAGTTTGCGGTTGTTGCCAGTACTGATTTGAGTAGTAAATTACTTTCTGTGTAGTAGCATGATTGATACTGATATCATTATTTTAATTCCACACTTACGCAATTGAAGTCAGTATTGCTGTACCTAAAATATCTGCTCAAAGATGATGAATTATTAAGGTATTGAGAGATGCGTGAATGGTTTATGTGGCATAACCAACAATATTTTTTGTGTTTTGATAATGACTAATCCATAATGTATCCAATTAAGTTGGACTTTAATTACTATATCGCAAGTCATATTTTACATATGTGCATACCATCATCTGGTGCTTAATAAAAATAAATTTGCATTCAATATTTATTTACAGTAAAAAAATATGATTTACTTTGAATAAGTAGACTGAGTTAAAAATTTGAAAACATTCGTTTGTTCGCAGTATTTATAAATTACGTTTAAGAATAATTGAAGTGAAATAATAGGCACTATTTAGAAATTTTCTGATGAAACTGGATATTTCAAAACAAGAACAGTAACAAGAATAAGGGCAGATTAATTATTTGTATTAAGTGCTTCATCCAGTACGTTTCCAAATCCTAACGGCTTGGTTTCTTGGACGAACTTCGCAACCTTCTGTGTAGTATTTTAGACCTTCATAATTCAAGTCATCTGTTAGTCGATGATCTCCCACATTACCGTACTCGGACCATCCATTCGCGGGGATATTGAGTGGATTTGTGTAGCGTCCTGATGCCCTAAACTGTATATCTGTTTGGGTGATACGTGGAGCACATCCTTCCTGGACCTGTCCCCAGCTGGAAGCTTGTCCTCCAGATGCACGAAAGAATAAGCCTGCATACGTACTAGTGATATCTTGCCATGTTGCAAACGGCCAAAGATTTCTCGGATTAGGTTGATTGTAATATTCAACGTAGATCAATATAAGGAACAGTTTCAACATCAATATAAGGAATTCCTTCTCTATATTACATACATACATCAATATAAGGAATGGGCTGATCTTATATTATCACAGCTTGAAAATGTATTTTGTTAGTTACTTGTTAAAGCAGGATAGATTGGATATCACAGAAAGTTTACTTCGACTTAATATGAATTTATTAGTTTTCTTTTAGTTTTATCAAATTATCAATCAAACACTCCCAGCAGTTTTTGAATGGATATTTTGCCTGCTACCTTAAATATTTTACTATAGTTTTACTATCAGTATGTTTGGTTTTGTCTTCACCTCCAAAAATTAAGTGATGTTTGAACAGCATTCTCATGGCTTCCTTGATGGCTGTTCACCAACCGCATAGAATAGAAAGACATTATTATAAAGAGCATACATATATGTAACACTTTACACAAGCACCATCATCAGATATTCACAAGTAAACATTTGTTTTCTCCGAATGAACTCAAGTTTTACCGCATAAATATTTTTAGTAAAATAGAGTGAGTACATGAAAGCTAGATAGTTGAACCGTTGAGTTGGTTGCGTGAATAAGTTGAATATGATGTAATTAATATTGAATAATGTGTTCTGAACATATACAGTTTATGGTGGGTTCCCGTAATGTGATGCATTGGTAATCCTTTGTTAACCCATCTGCAGATGCTCATGTAATTCATACCCAGAAATACAACTTGACCATTATATTTAACTAATTCAAGTGCTACCTGTTGAACTTGCATACCTACTTCCCCAATGTGATATTAGGCATATTTTATCATGGATACGATGAAACATAAATACGAAGGAGGCAGTATATTTATCATTATTTGATGAATGAGTAACTCATTTCATAACAAACATCTGATAACATGATCATCTTTCTGAATTATGTATATTATTTTAGTTCATGAAGCAGTTAAGCATATATTTTAAGGTTGTGGAGTTCTCTTTGTGGAGAGGAATGGAGGCGATATGCTTTGTCAATTTTTAAGTATGGATTTTTTATGAAATTGATATGTTCATTTTGCATCACGTGTTGACTAATGATAATGCAATCAAAATGCAATGAAAAGTTTCGTCATGTCAACGTTTTGACTTGCCTTTCCTTCATCAATGCACTCCTCGAGAGAAAAATATAGTATGAGTTGAGTTGTACGTTAGTCGTGGAACAATAATTTTGATTCTCATTAAAGCAAACTTTACTGACAAATTAGTTGCAAAAATATATTAAGTCACAAATTATTTACGCCAAGTTTAATAATTAGTACTCGACTTAACAACTTGATTTAACTATTCTCACATTAGGCTTAAAGTTTATGAAGCTTTTGTATTGTTAAAAACAACAAAAATACAGAGAGAAAATAGGTATGTATATGTACATGCATCTTTACTAACAAAAGATTGTTAGTAAACTAATTGTTAGTAAAGATGCATGTAAATACATCATTCTAAGATTTAATTTTATGAATTATATTTGCAGGAAATATAATATCAAAGGCTCTAAGTGGGACAATATCAAGACTGTTAAGTTTCCAATCCGTTATTATTAGTATTGTTGTAAGACTGTTCAGTTATTGAATAATCTCTACCTAAAGTAAATTAAACTCGCTCATGGATATGCACTATCAAAATGCTGGGATGTCAGAAAAAGCAAGGTATGCTAATCTTGAGTTGTCTGGTTGTAATAATTGTTACACAAAACTTACTACTTTCTTTCATTTCTACGACATTTCAAGAGAACAGAAAATCAGCAGCAACCACTTCCAGAACGCTACAAGAACTCCGTCGGAGACTTTCCCATTCAATCTTATTAAGACCGTTCTTGCTGCATTTGGCGTGGGTGTCCTTATTGGATGGGGATTTTCAGCTACCCTTCAAACCCTAATCAATGCTCGACAAACAGATTTAATGGAAATAAACAAACTAACCACTCTAAGGGATCAAGAAGCACTGAAACATTTGACAGATAGTCTCAAAGTAGAACTGGCAAACTCGCAAACCAAGCTGGAAAAATGTAAAGCTGACTTAATAATTTCTGAGAAACAGGTAGCCATGGATAAAATAGAGTTGGCAAATATGCACGAAAAGAATAAGATTTTAACTGTTGAAGTGGAGTATCCTAAATCCTGGACTGCATTTTTTAAGCCTTGGATACCTGTTTTAATTTCAGCTGCAATTATTAAAATGATTGGGAGTGAGAACCTGCCAGCACAAATGCGACATATTCCAGCAATACAAAATTAGGCTGACTTGAAATTGAAATATTATGTTCATAAATCATTTCTGCTGTTTTCTTGACAATACTTTATTCATGAACGATGTAAAGAAATATGAAATAAAATCGTTTACAATCAAAACTGGTGTAAGTTGGGTCTTCATTAACATATTAGCATACTGTCATACTGTGTGTTATCCATTCTCTAAATTTTGTATTCTCATTTCTCGTCGAATAGTCCACGCTAACGGATAGCATATCACGGCCGATAATATTAGGAAGTTCCCAGCCACATAAAAAGACATGTCATAGTTATCCGTTTTATCTTTCAGGTAACCTGTAAGAGAGAATCAATATTTTAAAATAAAAACAAAGAAAATTATTTTAAAACTATTTTACCTCCAAATGAATTGCTAAAGAGAGTAGCAACGCCCATAAACTTGAGAGATAGGCCAAATCCTACATTAAATTTTTCTTCATCGACAATGTCCATTATCACAATTGACCGCAGTGTTGCAAAGATGGCTGTGAAGGATCACATACTTTATTATAATTTATGAAAAATATTTTTGCATTGTCGTTTTAACATTTTTTACTGACCAGCGTACAGCCCAAATATTACAGAACATACTATCAGCCAATAGTGCGTTGTTGACAATGGATACAAAACGGTAACTATTCCGCCAACAGTTAAGGAAATATTCGAGATATTGATGGAATGTCCTATTTTATTTGCAAGGAGGCTAAATATTATACGCCCGACTGCATTGCTAATCCCTAAAATAGATAGTGGAAAACCGCTTTGTCCTTTTCAATGTATTCTGCTGCGCTATCTACAAAAATAGGAATATAGGTAAATAAAATAATATGTAATTCCTGATATAAATTCAATAGTTATGTAAACATTAAAATGTACAGACAATGATTTTCTTACCAACAAGAAATCCGAATGGTGCAAAATACCCCATCATGACGAGGGAGCCGGCTACCGTGATTACTAAATATGATGGGGAGGTCACCAACTCTTTCAACTGCTGTTTTATTGTCATATCTCCAGTGTGTTTGACTTCCGATTTTTTCACCTTGACAACTTTTATTTTTAAGAACTAAAATTATTGACTGTCTTTAAAATTAATGAAAGTACATTTTAATGGAATAGTTTGACACCTTTCTTTGGAATTTCTCGGTATAGAGCGCCAAACAAAATGGAAACGGCGCAAAGTGAACCTTGAAATATTACTGCGCCTTGCCAATCAAAATGCTTCAAAATTAGATTTATTACAGGAGCCATTACTAGAGTTCCCACTCCAGTGCCTGCTACCGTGATTCCTGTGGCTAGTGCCCTATTCTTGGAAAAGTACAGACCAACAATTACGATGGATACTGTAAACAAAATTCCAAACCCTATCCCTGTTAAAATTCCAAATCCGAATACAAAAGCCCAAAAGTTTGGCTCATTTGGTGAAATTGCCCATGATGATAAAACTCCCAGGGTGGCAATTACAGAGCCGCACATTGCTGTTCGGCGGAAACCAAACCTTTCTGCGAGCACGGATGCCCAAGGTCCTAGAATATATTTAAATCTTACAATATTTACATCTAATAGGACCATGTCATTTACCATTTTTTTAATGTTAATACTTACCCATCAACAAAGTCACTGCGAGAAGAATGCTGCCAATTGTTTGATATTGAGTACCGGAAATGGAGCTTGCACTGATATTCGATAGATTTCCGTTAGATACCGTCTTATTTTTGGTCAGTTCTTCGGTCATAACCCCGTAACTTAAGCTAATCCCATCCACAGCAAAATTATGACAAAACGCGGCAAACACAATGACCCATCCCCATATTCCTTCCGGTGCATAATATTCTTCAATTGTAACAAATTCTGAATCATCTTCATACTGAAAAAAATATTTCATAATTCTTTAAAATATTTTTCAAAAAAATATACTTTGGTTTTGAATTTTCAATCGATACCATACCACCAACTTTTTTCAATGGAGGTTTCACTTTCGGAATGATGCCTTCTATAGAAGTTATACCTGGACCTAGTATTTCTATTCCACAAGTGTCTAAAGCATTTTGGTAGGGAAAGTTTATTTGTGTGCCGTAGAATAATGTAGCCAGAGATGTTGTTTGGTTACAGTTATATAATGCCTTAACAAGATATTCATATTCATATCCTCCTTTTTTATCAAACAGAATTTCCAGCAAGTATTTTGCTTTTTGAGCATTTGCATTGTAGACCTCATAGTTTTTCTGGTTTAGTAAAAAACAAAATCAGATTAAAAATGAATTCCAATTATACAGAAATTTCTAATTTAATATCACGATTCCTGAAATATTTGGAAATATGTTACCAATTTTTGTAGCTCCTCAGAATGTAAAATCCCGCAATTCTGTAGATATCCAAGAAGCATTTCATTGCACTCAATACTTTGAACGAGGGAAGGTAGATTTTGAATAATGTAATCCTTTTGCCATTTTTCCATATTTTACCTCCAGCGATATGATTAAATTTCCTGCAATCACAATTAAAGATTGATACAATAGAGTGTTTGCCTGTTACAGCCACCAAAATTTAGTTTTTGAAATGTGAACTAGATACAAAAATTTACGGTAACTAATTAACAAATTTGTTTCCAGAGGTCTAAACTCTAATTTTGAGTGGGCATCTCACAAATGGTTATTTTCAACTGAACCTTGTGAGCATGTTAGCTTACGCATTATTATGAAATTCATGCTATCGCAAATAAAATTAATAAATACTATCTCATCAAATATGTAAATAAAACTGTGTGCATGCAAAGATAATCAACGCGATCATGGCCTTTATTGCTTCCCTGTAATTACAGTCAGATGAAATGGGTCATTTCTGTCAAGGCAAAAAAAATTATACGATAAGTTTATGACATAATGTACAAATGTAATAAAATGATCTGCATGACGATGCATCTGTGGCTGTGGCAATGATAGCTTTTCATTCTGCCGACTGTCTGCATCCGCGTTCTTCAGTCTGAGCAATTAAAGCAATAATCAAACCGCACAAAAATAAATATCTGAAAATATTGTATGATTGATGCAAGCAGTGTAGGCATGTATGTATATGTGTACTTAACTATGGGTACACAAAAATTTACAATCGAGATATAAATGTCAAAATCCCTGTACTTATTACTTTAATAACATTAAAATGACATACATCAGTGGTAATTGATTACATGACACAGTATCTTACATTAAAAAATTAGCCTGGATAAAATGTGATTATACCAACAACTTATGCCACTCGTTTCCAAATTCGGATAGCTTGGTTTCTTGGACGTACCTCGCAACTCTCTGAATAGAACCTTAAACCCTCGTACATATTATTTTCATTTCTATTTTTGTTACTGTTTGTATTTCTTGAATGAACTCCAGTCCATCCATATTCGGACCAACCACCTGAGGATGGGAGGTAAAGGGGATTTCGAACCATGGAAACCTTCCCAGTATATGTAAAATCCATATGGGTAATACGTGGAGCACAGGCTTCTTGTGTAATCCCCCAGCTTGCAGCGTCATCTCCGGCCGCGCGAAAGAAAAGACCGGCATAATGATTGCTAATATCCTCCCACATCAAACTAGGCCAAAGGTCTGCAGGACTAGGTTGGTTTTGGTATTGAATGTAGACTGACCCAACGGGAACAACGTTTGAGGAAACAATTTGAAGATTTTCTTCGGTTACCTGAAGCTTATCCTGAGTAGCTACCAGTTCTTCCCGAATTCGGATAATTTCATTAATTGCGTCTTGTAATGTCCATGAAAAGGTTTTCTGACAAATTACCAAGTTTCGTTTCTGGCATGATACATTTACCCACTGTCCGTTTGAGTTTGTCATGAGCCTGGAATTATTCGGTCTCATTTCAATGCAGGAGCCTGAATCTGAGTCGATGTTTCCAGGACTTCCTTCCTGCCAATTGGTATACGTCATCACGTCGCCGTCCTCCCATTTAAATTGTTCCGTTGTATTGTCAAACCTTCCCCCTAACCAAAAATGGTCATGAACGTCTTGAGTATAGCTATCTAAAATTTCTTGCATATCTTCCTCCTTGATCATCAAAATTGACGCCTTGACATCTACGCTGCCTTGACTCGAACAAAAATCTATAGCTTCATCGTAAGTTAGCAGGTCGGTGAAAATTTTGAAACACTGCTCGTCCTTGAAAGCTGTCCATCCGATTTCGCATTCTGCTGCTTCTATAAAAAAGAACAACATTTAAAGTTAGTATTTAGTTGGTAATAACGTTAGTAGTGCACAGTCTTAATGAGAAAATTGGTATATTTAAATTACCTGTACTAGCAGAATAGATGACAATTGATACTAATAAAAGGTAAATGGCCTTCATCAGAATGGCATGAAGTTAAAGGTATATCCAGTAGGCTGATTAACTATATGAGAATGAATGAATGAATTGTCGCATCTTGTACCGGTATATATACGGGATATTTTCTGACTATTACGTGTTAACAAGGTAACCTGAATATCATATCCGTTTATAGTTTGAGCTGGTTCTGAGGAAATCTACGTTGTGCAAATGAAAGCGAGAAATTGTGTTGATAACTCTATATTTACTGTGTCCATACGAGACATCGATGTTGAATTTGGATCAAAACAATAAAACCGGGCCTTAAAATGTCACTTCAGCATGAGGTTTCTAACTTTTATTTGTTGAAAAAGACTTTTCTCGGAATCAGTTCACATTCATTATTTTTCAGGAAAATATTGTTGAATATTTACATAAATGTAGAAAGCCTGACCGTCCGTAATCCGTAAGTTGTGCTTTTTGTAACCGAACGTAAGGAAAATAATCTTATGTCGCCAGCATTATGCTATTATTTATTTGTTAAAATTTTCAATCTGAATCTTTAAACCACAGTATTTATACAAAGATAATAGAAAGTTCATACACTAATACTTAGTTCGTAGAGATAAGCCACTTTTAAAAGACTAATTAGCAAATTCATAGAAAAAAGCGTCCATTCATTATAACTTGGAAAAATTGTTATCGTTGAAATTTTCCAGTTTCAAATTAGTGGTCGTTCAAACACTAAAGTAATATCGTACATTATAGTAAATTCGAAAGGAGATGGCCCATATTATTTGCTAGACATGTTATCAAAAGACATGACATGTAGACATGAGTATGATAAGAATTCAGCCAACATTACGCAGTAGATTAAATATTAGTTTAATAAACGAGCTTCCTTCCACACGTGCTATGTCCCTTAAACGCAGTATGATTTTATGCTTCTTCTAATAAATTATGAAAACCATGAACCTTGGTTGATTTTATTGTTTACAAAAATAATTTCTGTAATATATTTTCTAAGAATATAAAAATCGGTAATATTTAAGAATAAATGAGCACAAATGACTACCTCTTTTCAAAAATAGATTCTACTTATACAGACGTTTATAATTCAAAGCTGATTAGATGCTTACGAAATATGGGTGACTATACGGACAGACGTATAATTTAGTTCCCGTCCTATATAAATATGACTCATCAGTAAATCTAATAATTGTACTTTTGATTGGCAATTTATTGAATTACGTAATATCATAAATTGTCTCGTTTAATATATTACAAAAACATTTATAAATCGTAATTGACTACAATATTATTTTCTGCTTTAACTATATAAAGTGTATGAAAAATTAAAACAGAAATTGTTTATGGTTTAAGCCATACGCTTCCAAATTCTAATTGCTTAGTTTCTTGGACGAATTTCGCAACTTTCTATATTAAACCTTAATCCTTCATAAGTATCAAACGTATCAATTGTATAAACACCAGCATAACCGTAGTCTGACCATCCACTTGATTTTGGGAGATCAAGTGTACTTGCAAAGTGGGAAAGATTCGAACTAAACGTAATACTCATTTGAGAGATACGTGGAGCACACTCGGCTTGTGTATTACCCCAGCCAGCAGAGCCACCACCAGATGCACGGAAGAAAAGACCACCATAATTACTGGTTATATCCGCCCATGACAAATTTGGCCATAAGTCAGTCGGACTTGGCTGATTATAGTATTCAATGTATACGGACCCAACAGGAACAACCTTTGAGGAAACAGCTTGAAGATTTTCCTTTATTGATTTAAGGCTTTCCTTTGTTTCCTGAAGACTTTCTTCGGTTGCTTGAAGATATTCTTTTGTTGCTAGAAGCTCCCCTTGTGTCATTGCTAGATCTTTCCGAATTCGCCTAATTTCATTAATTGCATCTTGAAAGGTCCATGATAATGTTTTCTGACACATTACCAAATTTCTTTTCTGGCATTCTACATTTGCCCATTGACCGTTAGTCCCTAACTTGGCATTAGACGGTCTCATCTCAATGCAGGAGTCGGAATCTGTAATGTTTCTTGGATATCCTTCCTGCCAATTGGTGTATGTTAACTCGCTGCCATCCTCCCATTTACATTGTTCTGATGTATTGTCATACCTTCCTCCTAGCCAAACATAGTCAAAAATGTCTTGAGTGTAGTTTCCTAAAAGGTGTTGCATGTCCTCCTCTTTGATCATCACCAAAGAAGCCTTCACCACTTCGCTGCCTTGACTCACACAAAAATCTTTCGCTTCATCGTAACTTATTAAGTTGGTGAAAAGTTTGAAGCACAGTTCATCCTGATACGCCACCCATCCGGATTCACATTCTGCTGCTTCTGTAAAATAAAAACAGAATAAAACTTAATGTTACTTAATTGTGATCAATATGTGTTAGTAAATTGATATTATATCTAAAATACCTGAATTTGCAGAAAAGACCACCAGTGATAACAGCAAAAGATGTACACATTTCATCATAGTTACAAGAATGTGAAGTGTGACAAACAAGATCGGCTCCTCAGAAATGAATGAATAAATTTTTGCTCTTGGTAAGAATTTATATACAGGAAATTTCCTGGCTGACGTATATTTGTAGACTTATCAGAATTACGCCACAAATTAAAGGTCAAGATGGTATGCATTTAACAAAAATGTCATGCACATAAGCTTGAAGAAGTACTAATACAGATTATAAAGCATTTTCGTCTTCAAGTGTTCTATTTAAATGTAATAATATCATGGATAAAATCAAATGTCAGCCATTCATCTTCTCAGACACCGAAATCAAACGACATCAGAGCGAATTTTGAGTGGCGGTAATGAAATCAATTGTATCTCCGACTTTGATGTCTGTTGCTTTAGTAATACAAACAGAAATGTAGAAACAAAGGTTTGCACTGTGTTTAAGTTGCAGGATGCACTCCAATACATTTCGTCACAATCCATTCATATCCATTTCACCGCCGACAAATATTATCATCTCATTTGAGTAGCAAATATGATGGAATGTTCAAACAAATAAGTAGCAGATTTGATTGACATGTTCAGTTAAAACGTACTTAAATGAAACTTTCATTATGAAAGCATTCTAAATCTTTATTTTCCTGCCAATCATTTATTATCGTGAGGACAGGGCATTGCTATATCCCATGCCATTTAAAATATTGCCAACGTATTTTTTTAACTATACTGCAGTGAATGGGCGCAAAGTGCGCAATTTCAGTTATTTAATATGTATAATCTTTAATTTCAAATATCTTCTATTCTAATATAATTGGTCGGTATAAAAAAAGTATGTCGTCGATGATTTTTGATAAGGAGTCAAAGCAATTTTTGTCAGTTTTGACAAGGGGCCACAGCAATTTTTGCCAGTCTTGACAAAGAGCCAAGGCAATTT
>JAHZMV010006253.1:0-14149 GCA_027743765.1 Coecobrya sp. COE2
TATTTACCTTTCAACGAATTTTATAGGGAGCAAAAATAAAAATATTAATAACAAACGAGCTACCGTATCAAATGCACGCAAAATATTTTTTGGTGTTAGTATGATGGCCATTCCCAAGCAAGCGTGCTCTTATCTCTTGTTCGCACTAACAATGTCGGCAGCGCAGCAAGTGGCACAAATGGTGCTAATGGTAACAGCAACAAACAAAGTAGATATATATGACTGTAAAGGTGAAACGTACAGAACGGTCACCCGTCCGTCACCCACCAGAGACGTTCAGTTCAGGAGGATGTATTTTCTGTATTTTTCGGCGTATCATAAAATACAGAAAGCGCTTAACTTAAGTATATAATCCTTCTGTACGCAAATGCAAATAATATTTTTTGTGCCAAACCAGACTTTTTGACGTGCAAGTACATATAGTCGGGAAGTATTTATGAAAGTCGGCATTCTTCAGCCAGGTTCTGTTCTGAATAATCACAGTAACATTTTATCTATAATCACAGGCATTTCCACTTCCAACAAGTTAAAGAAGGATTCAACACTATAAGTCGAGTATAACTATCATGGCACACGCGTTTTATGGGCATAACGTAGGCATTTGTACAAAAATATGCACAATTAGAACCATCTTACATGGATAGTCGCCGTGTCGTTTTGTTGTACATTTTTGGGATTTATTGCTTTTTCCCATTTCGCTCTCTGTATATGCCCCGATAGTGATAGGATGAGCAGTAAAATATGGATGCAAGGACATGTATATGACTTGGATAAATGAATATGGACGCTTTCACGTGTACTAAATCGGACAAAGTACGCAAATATTACATTGCAATGGCATTGTTCCCATCATGGTTCATTTAAGTTTTTATGTCATGGGTTAATAGATTAGTACACTATGATCGATCCGTTCAAAAATACAAGGCACAATGAGCAATGTCTCACGTACATTTTATTTGATGATAATTTTAACAGAATTGACATGGCCAAATAGGCAGCAGCAAGTTTTTTGTACATGAAAATCTTCATTCCTTTTCCGTAGGCGTCCCAAATTCTCACCAATTTTCTCAGAGTGATTGTATTTGCAAATATAAGTAAATGAATATACATATATTACATAGATATGCCTGTTTTTGGCAGAGGTACACCGCGTCGTACAGACGTAAATACTTTCATTGTCCACATATTCTATAATTATACTTGGAAAATATGTATGAGCTTAAAGAGCTCGTGCTGCCGTCGTTTAATGTACAAAAGTGAACATGATTCAGCATTTCTAATAGTATTTCTATATCCTTTTAGTTACTTACATTGTTTATTATGTGCATTTGTTGTTTTGAAATGATGATATCTTGATAACAGCAAGATGTAATAGTAGAAGCTATAGATATAGCGCCGTTATTCGACATATGTCAATAGTCAATAGAATGCATACAAAACATATTACATACTTAACTCTTTTATTCCCCTTTGAACCATAAGCTGCTCGCATGCTACTTTTTACATATTGAGCAGTTCTCTTTTTATTGTAGCTTCTTCGCATAGAAATGTGAGAGGAGGAACATTTTGGTTAAGGTAAATGGTGATGTGATGGTGGAGAGTGATATTATATATTATGTACATACAGCCAATTCCATCACAGTCAGCTCAACAGCTCTCTCGTGTAGTCAGTAAGATATTCTGCTTGGCCAACAAAGCTCTTCACTTCATTTTCATCGACGCTTCTCTCTGCTCGGTTACGGCAACGGTGGTAGTGTGCAGTTTTTTTCCGTTGTGCGTCTTGCAAGCACATGTCTGCTTACCCATGCGGTGATGATATGCTAAATCCGAGTTTCTTTTTAGTCTGGACGAGTGCAATCTGATTTTCATGTTTGTGTGTTATCATCTTACCTTACCAGCAGTAACGTTAACAAACTGTTGTAGTCATCTTCCCCGTCACTATCATCATCTCAGTCGTCTTGTCAGTCAGTCACTAGGTTTCTCTCTACTAACCTGCTGAATTTGTTCCTCTATCTCTCTCTAAAATAAACTCATTTTAATTTGATGACTGAGTAGGTGACATGCTTTCATGTTGGCTTGCACGCATTCCCACGAAGAAAACGAAAAAAAAAATCATTAAAAGTGACAAGGGAGTCGTGAATAAAGGAGTGACACAGTGAGAAATTGGCAAAGTGTATGTCCTCCACTAACCAAACATTATGTCCTGCTGTGTATATTTATCGCGGTAAATAACCAAGCAAGTGTTTCATGTGTTTTATATCGAAATTTATTCTGTTGTTTGTGTAACAGAGCTTGTAGACACCCATAAAATATCCCGATTCATTTACATATTTTCGTGAAAAAAACTGCTGAGAGACAAACAACAGGCTAGCAGTTGGTGTTTAATTATCTCTAAAACATTAAAGAGATTCGATTCTTTCCGAAGATAATATATGCTGTTTCATCGTGTCGTTTCCACTTTAAGGACATTATGTCCTAAAACCAACACTCCACCATCGTTCATTCATATCATTATAGAGAATGGAATGCCACTACACGTAATATGTGTGCTTACCTATAACAAGCAAATCGATTGAGTGCAGCACAGTAATTTTGATGGGAACAACGATGATAATAGTGAACTAGTGAACATTTTAGATATTTCCTTACATTGCTTCACGCTGAATAAACCATATTACTCAAAAATCGCCTATCGTTATGTTAAAATATATGCTCTTCATGATGGGCTTATAACGCAGAGAAGTGAGTGAATGGTAAGCAATGTGCAGGGTAACGGATGAATTCAAAACCTCTCATCCTGCAGAGGTTGCAAAAATTTTTTGTCGACTTTATCTCGGAGGCATCCTCTCCTGTTCTCACACACGACTCAGATGTTGCTCCTACCGTTAGGGAAAGTCGAGTGGAAGTAGCAGAAAAAAGGATATGGTAGTATTCGTCCACTTTATTGACTCCATCCACTGCTCCTTGTTCGTTACCCGCTCTGTTGAACATTATCATCAGCGTCATGAGTCTGAGCAAATGTTTCGGTTTCACATGAAGTGGACCCTGTGCAGTTCTCTGCAATATATTATCATTGTTGATTGCGGTTTATAAATAACCTTCTAGAAAAAAGAAGGGAAATTCTCTTAAAATTCACATCTGAGTCGCACACACAACCATACTTACGACACAGCAACATACAAAAACTTTTGTAATTTTTATTGCCTGATGAAAACAACTCACATGCAAGTGGTCTGCATGTCTCACTGCAAATGAGTCGACCGACGGGTAGAAAAGAACGTTGTACAATGTATTGCTTTGTGTCCTGTCTTGTTATTTTAAAGTAAACTAATGGCTCTTGTGGATTTCCCATATTTTCTCATTTGAAAGCAGTAATGTAACAGTAGATGGCTATAAAGAGACAAGTTGTCGTCAACGAAAATCATTGTACACGTCTTAAATTTCATAGTTCGCCTCGTTCCAACAAACAGAGAAAGTTATCCACAAGAAATGAGTGTTGAACCGTCAAACGGAGTGTTATTAATAATTGAAGAGAAAGAAAACAGGTTTTGTGTACCGTAACAAACTCAACTGTGTACATAGTAATTAATTTTGCTTGATTCCTTGATATCTCAGTCGCAGTAACTTTTTATTGTTCACGTCCACCACTGTGTGTGGGGTTGAAAGTTTCCATGAAAGAAAGTGTTTTGCTGTTGAACTTTGTTGTTATACAAACGTAAACAGTACAGTTTCGAAGTGCAAATTTCTTGTGAGTGTGCATGCAACCCCGGTCAAGAGAAATTGGGAACTTTTCCTTCTCTTTTTTATTACAACAGGAGAAAAATATAATATACTAAAGATGTTTATCGTGAGACTATATATATAGCTATGGTCCTGTCTATCAATAATAAAGCCACCACAGTCAATTTCATTTAATACGCCGCTTTCGTATTGATTACGACTCTGTGCTCCCACTCAAATGTTCAGGACGTCAGTTAACCATAATTATAGTACTAGAAATGGTTTTTTGAAACTGTGCTTCAACCAGCATTACCGAATAAAACCTCACAATGTTGCTTGTTTATATTGTGCAGAATTCGTATATGGAATGAAATGACGGTTTGTGCTTATTCCATTGCACCTGAAACTTTGCGGAAAAGTGTAATTTCTACACTCGGTTACATTACTGTTATATGTGGAGCCTATCGGATTTCATGAGATATTAGATTTTACTTCAACCAGTTGACCTGCGGCAGCTTGATTTTATAAAAAAAGAGCACAACGTTTTTAAGAGGAATTTTGTGTTACGTAAACTACAAGTTCGCTCCTCGCTACATTTCATATTTTGGCTGTAGCTTATCTACTTTCATCATAACTTCCTCCTACTGACTATTTTCCCATTGAATCTATGGCTGCTATGAAAAAGGAGAAATGACTTCAAAGCATACACCCACAATGACGAAAAGCTACACAGAGGAATAGGATTGGAACCTTCCACCAGATTATTTCCTGTCCAATTACAGTTTGAATTGAATGTATTTATATTTATTTTCAAAAAGTTAAACACCGTTTCCTGTCCTCCGTCTCCTACGTACTACCTACATGTTCAGTGCGTATGTAATAGTGAGTCTCTAACTGGTGAACAGTGAACACTACTCTCTGTGCTTGTTGAAGAGTAGATATAACACAGGTTAGTTGTGAGACTTTAGTTGAGCCAGGTTGATTGGCTGTCTCTTTGTCCTCCACATCTTTTCTCATCCGTATCTACGTTGCGTTATGCCGCTGTTCGCTCCTGTGTATACATCGGAAAGTCTTTTTTTTTGCTTTTCTGGCCTTGCGCCTCATTAAAAGGGGCAGAAAGAACGGAAGATCTTGTTTTGCTCGAGAATGAAACGAAATTGGACCTGTATAACTACATTATTATTAATATGTACATCCTCATGCACATATTCATTTTATAAAACATCTCATTCCGTGTGACATTTTGGTTCTGCTCAAATTGTACCTTTCTTGCAAGGAATTTACTGTCTCTTCGTTATTATTCCTACTCTTTGTTACATTGTGCTAAAGTGTGCTTATTCTTGAAGGTTTATATATGTATACTCCTTATACGGCTTGTTTTGCAGTGAGTCTTGAAAAAGTAAGATGATTACTTCCTCAAGAGGAAAAACTGGTATCTAAAGTCTCCTGAGAAATCTCGACCGACATATTTACTGTCAGGCTTTTACTCATTCCTCCTCTCACGGTGTGCTACTGGATCTTACTTTCACTGTTATTATTGCCACGTTTTTCCTTGCTACCATTATCTATGGTTGTCATTCATTCCCTCACAACTCACAAACTGCGACAACGGTCTATGAAGTTACTGGAAAGGCTTTTCATTTTCCTCAAAATTTCACATAACCTGTAGGAAATATTACGATTAAAGGGGAGACGCACGTACGCAAACATTATTTATTTAGGAATTACGCTTTAGCTCCGTCATGCATTCGATGCTACTTTTTGAGCAAGATCTTGTACAGACGGTTATTATACGTAAAGGCGTATGTATGAAGATTTGGAGCGACGAGATGAGCAGTGTGAATGGTCGGTTGTTTTTGAAGAAAAGAAAGTGTTTTCGTTTTAAGGTGTGTCTTTAGAAAGCAAATCGAGTTAGGAGTTGATTGTTATTTGACAGAAAACGAGAGACGTGATGATATGATATGATATAAAAAATAAAATTGGATCTACATACATATATATGACATGTGTTGGTTCACATACCCTACTTTCTAAAGAAACAGCCTAAATATATAAAGGTTATCTATAAACTTCTATAACAATTATTCAGTTGTTCTTTCAAAAACGTACGTGCTTGTTGTGATGTATGCGAGCCAACCCGATGTTTTCTGTTTGCAAAAGTGCCACACTGCGAAGATGAAGCAATAAATGAGCTTGTGAAAATGTCGGCGTTTTTATTGAATGGTTCTTTCTATGATTGAATGACTCCTGCACACAACAGTAAACTCTCCTCTTCTTCACATCTTTCTCAAAGCTCATCATCCTATCGTTGCACACACTGTTTTTGATAGTGAGAAAGAGAAAAAAAAGCTAAGCGGTTATTGGAGTTATTATCTTTCGGGGAAAATTCTTGTTAAACCTGAAGTGAAGAAAATAGGAGTCTTTGTGTTTGGAAAGTGAATGAAGACAAAACTATATAAAGCGTGGGGGTTGACGGAGTGACTACAAAAAACGAGAGAAAACCATCATCATCTTCGCTTGATCACTTACTAGTTCTTTCGTTTAATATAAAGCGTTACCTTAAATTTCACGTGAAATCTTTTGTGAAGATAATATAGCAAAACAAGAATCAATTACTTGGAATATCCTTCTACACTTCTGTTACCGCAGACCTAAAACTAAGCCTACCATATTCTTCACTTTCTTCCAGTGTGTCTTTGTTCGTCTTCCCGGTTTGCCTTTTCTACTGTCATTGTGAATGGATTTTCTCATTTATTCTCGTCAGCTCTGTGTACAATCACTATCATCAAGTGAGTGTTGCAAAATATGAGAATGTTGACTCCGTCAAGAAGACGCTGCGCTGTAAGGAAGGAAGCGAAATAAGAGGAAAAGAGAGAATCAGGATGGATTAGTATTGTGCTTGACAAAACTCACTTCTAGGCATAATAGCAAATATACATTATGTATTATGTGAACAGTGTGCGTACACAGTAATAAGTATACTTAAGTATATATGGAATAAAACACACAGGGCAAAAAGTCATTCTATGTTTTTATGGTTCAAGCTGATTTCATTATTTCTGGGATTTTCTCTCCATCTCTTTGTGTCATCAGATATGCTGCAACAATGGTAGATGAGAGGAAACGAGAAAAATGGGCACGATGCTGATGCGTGAAACCAACCAGTGATCACATGCTATTTTATCGGAAAACGAAATAAATGCGCTCGGTTCGGCTCCCATCGCTCTATTTTTCTTCATTCATCAGAGAAGAGCTCATAAAATGTATAATCAGGAATTATAGAACAATGAGATATACAATCCACATTTCAATTTGAATAGGAATGGAAATTTAGTTCTCTTGACAGCTTGTTTATATATTTCTTGCTACCTCTGAGCACACTCTTGTAGAAAGTGAAGAAAGTAAAACAGCCTGTAGACAGACAATATGTACTTTTCTTTCATCTTTTTGAAAGGTTTCTCATGTGGTACACTAATAACATCACATAGTGATCTTTTTTTGTTGCATGTGCCACGCATATACAAATTCATACGGATGTATACTTTCATGGAACCATTCCACCTGTCTATTTGAAAATTATGACTGCCTCACCTGAGCCCTTGATAAGGAAAATACATATACGTGCCAACTTTTTCTGCCACGCCATGACAGGGAAATGAAAGCAATAGTTGAAATGTTATGTTGGTGAATAATGTTATGAAATGTTTATATTATGAACTTTATGAAACTACCGAAAGTGCCTACGCCGTCAATGCACGAAGGATTCCGGTCGTTCAGTTGAATTAATTCAGGAAAATCAGAAGCATTTAGTTTAAGCTCATTCTTCGATGGGCTTTAGTATCGTCATGAATTGGTATTGAATTTCTACTTTACGCATGCATTCGTTTGTTGTGCGAGTGCGGTTTGGTGGTTCTAAGTACGTACAACCTCACGTCTTTTGCAGCTTTCTATTATTTCGCACACCAATCACTAACGGCAATGTTTACACAGTGTTTCAATAAAAATGTGCACAACGGAAACTTTTAATAATGGAATAGCCTGATCATCCTCTCGAGGAAAACGGATCTCTCGGTTTTTACTTAAATAAAGTAAACAGTTGGGGTAGACTACTGCAAAAGCCTCTTGAGTTGTAATATAAATAACATTTTATTTCAGTTTTGAATGGTCGTAACTCGTAAACACAAAAAATTCACGACGATAACCCAGTATCATTGCCTATTGCAATATTTGAGTGAAATTGCCAATAAAGTGGAATGTTAGAATAAAAGTACAACTAAACATGGTTCGTGCTTGAAAATAATGGTGAAAGAATAAAGCACAGCTTGGGGACTGTATTCATAAAACAACTCATATAGCAATTTTTCGAGATTGTGTTCAACAGTAAACTCTTTATGCCCTCTATTTATCATTATACAGGGCATAAAATGTTATTGGTTATGTGTGCCATTTATATTATCGTGTACACGACCGGAAATATAACAAAGGTGTGAGGTAATAATAAGAAAGTGTTGACTCTTAGTATCATCTCTGCATGATGATGGTATGAGAAATTTCGTTTAGATTTTAATGATGACTGTCTGTTGCACACGTCATCCTCTACGAACACTTCCTAAGAAAAAATATGAAATATAAGGAGTCATTTTATTAAGGAAACGTATCCCTCTGGTTAAATTGGTTGAGGTGTGTGGAAAGGAAAAGCATAACTGCTACCACTGTTACTAGTTACTACTAATAGCATGCCATCTCAGCATACAATGACATCACAACGGCAAAAAGCAATAACAACAGCAGCAGCAGCTTCCCCAGGAATAATCAATATCATAAGCCCAAGCCCCACTTCTGAGACACCTTCTTCCTCTTCGGAAACTTCTATGGTAGACGAGGAGGGACTCATTATGAATACATCTTCCTCATCATCATCGCCAACACCACCAGCAGCTGCTGCTGGATCGGGTGTCACTTCCATTGCACGACCTAAATCATCCTCCGCACTGAGTTCAGTGTCTTCTCATGAACAGAAACAACAAAAGCAACAAGCCATTGCTTCGTGCTCAATTAGCTCCGGAGCACAAGTACTAGTGAGGACAAGTAGTGGCAAGTTTCTCCATCAGCTACATCACCAAGAACAGGTACAAGCGGCTCCACAGAGATCCCCAGGAAATAAGAGCGCCACAGGTGGATTACTTGAATCAATTAAGGAATCACCTCAGTCACAGCAACATCAAGACGAACAAAAACTGCTCCAGTCACTTGACGAGCATTCATCTATTGGAGAGCCAACCAACAAAAGCATGGACTCACCAACGACCACGGAGAGAAAGCGGAAACAACGCCCTGCACCCTTGCAAATTCCTAGCTCATATTCGTCATCCAGTTTAAGTACGGGAGGTGGTTCTGTTCCTGACTTTTCTAAAATTACATCACATATCAATCCAGCGAGACTGACAGGAAGTGTTAGAGGCCTTACTATTGTATCTCCATTGACACCAGCTGGGCCTGGGAGTGTTGGAAGCGGTGGAATTGGTTACGGGTCTGCTGCTGGTGGAGGTGTCAATTTGTCAGATTTCAATTTGACGTATGTCAACGTAAGAACGAGACAAAATCGAATTGTCCAGTTGCCGAGATTGATTGCCAGTCCACTGCCTACTTCCGCAAACTTTACATCTGCTTCAAGTGCTTTCTTTACATCGGAGTGAGTGACAAATACAATTGATTTATTTCATACCCATAAAGCACTTTGAGTGCTGAATCAGCACTGCTGATGCATCAAAAGCTTATTTTACTTAAAACTACAAAATCAATTCGTTTTTGTGTGTAATGCATAAAGTATTATTGAGTATGATGCAGGGTTCCTGCTGAAGATTGTTGGTTTTCCCAATCCCTAGCTGTATTGGCTATTTTTAACAATTATTTCAGCGTTATACAATTCTCAAAATACGACACACTACTTTAAATATAAGTTACATTTTTCAGACTTTTCCACATTGCTTACATATCTAAACATGATAAATCCCACTTCTCCTACCTTATTGAGATTCACTATACACTGATCCTCCTGGCTGGTCAATTGCGTTGCAGTGGTGGTTATTATACCGCATTCAATTACAATTCCTAATGGGACGAATGACGCAATAATATGTGCATATATCTTCCCACCGCCAACGAAATAAGTTGGTTATTTTTTATTCGAGGTCGACATGAATGCTGGCTTGACGTTAGTAATAAGAGATTGCGTAGACAGACATTAGTATCAGCGGAACGATAATTGCGAGTCTTTACCTGTTCATTTTTTACCTTTCCTCAATAAATGGTATAAACCAGCAAAATATAGTCTACAGTCATGCATGTAATCGTGCGTTGGTGATATGATTTTGTGAAGAACTTGATCATGTTTTGCGTACGTGTTTTGTGCTCATGAATCTGTGTGTATTATCATATCGTCCGCGTCCTCTGCAATTTGGTTTCGTTTGTTGGTTACCGCTACCGGTTTTTGCAATTCGACTTGTACGCTGAGTTATCAGTAACTTCATATTTGCATGAATGAGTGTCACATTACATTAAGGGAAAACAAATAGGCAATCATCATTAGTTATAACAGAAATGTTCTTATGCATTATTGAGTGTGAGGTCTGTGAGATTGTGATGTAATTGGCGATCCATAATATATTATTAAAGGTATACAGTTGAATATTGCAGATTCATGGAATAAATGTTGAAAAGTAAATTACATATCTATAACCGATATTTCCTCTTTGAGATCATTTAATTTACATATCAACAAAGGAAGGATGAGCTTTCCGATTAATTTTTTATCTAATAATTTTATCGTGATTGTAAGGCTATTGGTTTTGATGTGCGTGTGTGTAAATAGCAGTAGTTGATGTTTACATTGAAGAATGCCACTTTTGATTACTATAATATAATATCAAACGAATTATTTTATGTAAAATTATGCATAAGGGCCAACCTTGATTTTAATTGCTATTTTATTGAAGAATTGAAGCATCAAACCTGCATGAGATTACAAACAAAAAACTAGACTCTTCGCATGACTAATAGGATTTGTACCTTTGTCTTGTTCAATAATTCTCTGTCAAGTATCGTGTCATTTTCAAGCATTGAAGAAGTGCTCATTGAAGTACGATCACGTATGAAGTGCGCCTTGTCAGACGAAATTCATTGCATTTTCTGGTGTCAATGGCATTGCCACTCATGATGGCATTTATCCACTCTTGAAATATTTACGTAGTAATATGAAATCAATGAGTAGCATGTGATGTGTCATGATGTTGTGAATTTCAGAAAGGTGTTAATTGATTGTGTCCAAGTGAAATGTTTGATATAATGGCTACATATACTGTAAAGTATACCTGACTGTGAGTATAGGGTTTGTCCGATTTATATGCATGAAACGACTTCGGTTGTTTGCAACTGCTGTCCTCGGATGATCTTAATCAGGAGCATGACATTCCATCCATCTAGCTCTCAAAGGAATCAAGAAGCAAAGGAGATGGAAGTGCTAATGCAAAAGTGTTTTGTAGAACAGAATACTCTTCCATTTCCGTAATTGAGCCCTTTGGGCCTGCTTGTGTTGTCGTATTGCTGTGCACCATAATGAATAGTTTGGTCTCATTTCATCTCTGAAGGGGATGAAATGTTGTGCTTTGTGTGAGAACGAAGTACCATTCCTTTATCTTTATTATACATCCTGCTCTACTAATCAAACGTCTTACGTATATTCTTATTCTTAAGTTCACAGGGTTTCCTCCTGAGGAAATTATGTTCGGCTAAATTCCAGCTACTCTATACATCACAGTATAATTTAAGAATGTTTTATACACTTATAGGTTTTGTCAGGAACAAGTGTTGGGTAAATATTTAGATACATTAGTATGAAATGAGAACCAGAGTGCAAAAGTTTCCAGATTTAACTAATTAAATAGAAACGTTGATATATTCTGAGTCCGTGTGGCGTGCGGCTACGTGAACTTCCGCATACCAGTTCATCTCCTTTTCGTTCTTATTAGTATGCATAACAATTGTCATTTGGGACACGTACATCCTAATGTTGTAAAGTACATGCATGCCTCTTAATTTCCATCAGATAAAAAATGTTTCTCAGATTGAGCTGGATCATCCAGCCTGGATGGCTGATGTAGAGAGTTGAAAAGGTTTAAAAAATTAAGATACCTTTGGACCATTTTATCCTTACTTTCTGATTTACTAAATTTGGTTTGAAATACAACGCCAATATGACTATGTTTTTCTATTGAGAGTTCATAATATATTCCCCTAGAGTTAAACATTATCTCGAATTAAATTCTGGCAGCTTTGTTATCGGATTTATTATGTTCTCCTTTATTCATACCATCTCAGGTTTTCGTCTGAAATTTTACACTTAGTATATTTGTGGAGGATAATAAGGAAACCATGCTTGTACAAAATGAAAAAGTTAGCATAAATATGTATTGTAAACGGCTTGTTAGCTTTATTGGATGCATGGTTGAGATCCAGCATATATTAAATATGTTATGGTGCATTCATGACAGGATCTTCTTATCCATGTAGGGAGAAACATTGTGCGATAATTAGATTCACCAACAATAATAACAAGGTGTCTACTCTAAATATTTTATGTTGAACGTGGGTGTAAAATGTCCAGATAAATTATCTTTATGCACCTTTTATTTTTCATTACTCACTACTTCTTCACTATGATATTCTTCATTCACAACAGTCCTTGGTAATGGATATACAGTAATGGTGGTGCTCTTGTGCTTAGGAGAAAAGTGTAGAGAACGATGTGGCTGCTAAAATGGTGCTTTAAAAGTATGCTCACGTTTATTACGAGGAAAATGGCGAATTGCCCTCTTGTACTATGCTATCTTATTTTCAAATAACAAGCAAACATGTGCTTGGAGTGTGCACGTTGGTTAAGGAAACCCCCGAATGCTACTACTGCCACCTTATTTACAAGCTGATAAACTTTTTTCGATGTTTGTTGCACAAAATCGTAAAAGAGTAGAGAGAATGCTAGTCGGTCCTTGCTTGTGCTTTTGTGTACAACAGCTTTTTATATTATTTTGTGATGTACTATAAACGCTAGCTTTTCCTCCTTTGTTCACTATTTTCCATGTAGTTCAGTGGAAACTGTCAGGATGGTGGTGCTGGTTCCCTTTCCATTTTTTACATTTCTTGTCATTTTCATATTTTTTACGTTTCATTCACTTCCATTTACTTATACATAGGCATTCACGTCATAAAACTTGAAAAAACGTCATGTTGTGCATTAAAGTTGAAAGGTCGACACAGACAGTGGTTGAATGATTCAAAATCACCTTATATCACTCATACCATTTTAATATTGAGCAACCAGTTTCAAATAAAACAACACACTACAATACAACCACCAACATTGTCACGATTTTATTTTACGTGAATCTTATACCATACTTTTATACATAATCTCTGCGTTATACAAACACAAACTTTCACTGCATAGTTTCATAATACGAAATGAGAAATTTCAGAGGGAGACCAACATTCAAAACTGACAAATAAACTGTTACCACAGAACAGTTGAATCATGCATAGTCAACTTCGACTCGACAGTAGGTGGTCATATTTTTTCGATTGGTACATATATAACCAAGAATAAATATCTATGATTTTGTTGACGTAGGGAATCCATTTCTATGATGTTATTCGATCAAATGTGAATGAAGGAAATCGTACCTAACAATGCTATGTTCATGATAGACTATGAAAATATTACATCTACAAAGAATTGCGGTTCGTAGTCTTTATTACGTACTACGTACATACGTTCATGCGGTTTCTTAACAAAAGGGAGTTAAACACTCTGTTCTTCATGATTTCATTGTAATATAATTAAACAAAATTTATTGTACATTGACAATAAGGATTTGTATAGTTTGTTCATCTGGTCATGCACTCTCTCAATATAGTTTCTATTGAATTAAAATATATCAGGTACACATATAAAATAGTGAAAGCATATTGTAGGTGTACAATATGCAGGTTGGGCAAATTATAATAACCTAAAATGTTCAATGTTCCAAAATATGGCTTCCAAAAACGTGCCCAAAAATTTTCCAAGCTCCATTGTACAAGTATTGCAACAAAGGGAAAATCCCTTTTCACTGCTTAGTTTTCTATTGTGCACGTTCTGTCGTTTCTATTAAAACGATATTTTGGTACAATTTCAGTAATATCTTCGCGTAAATAAACTTCACGACGGTTAGGCAGCAATACATTAATCTGAACTATTATATTAGCACGGAAATGATATTTCTCTGTCATTAATCACAAAGGGAATATCCATATATTTATACTTATTCGAAATGGCCTGTCTGGGCGTGTTTAAATTCTTCACAGATCTTTCATCACCATATTTCATGGAGGTAGT